>BLKR01007624.1:0-34146 GCA_011170035.1 Teleogryllus occipitalis
TCTTCAATCTTCTTTATCAGGATCTTGTCTGCCTGTAGGGGCACTCACAGTATGGTACGAAGGTTGGTTAGGAAATATCAATGGGTAGGCATCTTTCCTCAGTTTTGGTTTATTCCGAGGAACAATAATAGGATCGCCACCAACCACAGGAAACACATCCTCTCGAAGAACAAATTTATCTTCAAAATGCTTCACGCACACAAATGAGTTTTTTGTCACTACGTAACTGTCACGGTGAATGCATTTCACCCACTTTTCGCGCAGGTTTTTATCTTTCGGGAACTGAAACGTCGAAGTGGTCGGACGCCTCGTAGTTTGATTTACATCCCGGCACACAACACGAGCGACCCATATTTCACAATTACTGTTCTGTGAAGATCACTCAATAGCAAAGAAATATACTAAATAACAATTAGTCACAATTAGATTGAATCTCCACTTTTAAAGAGAAGCACGTAATCGGCTTAAAACATAGGTAGCCACATGGAACGCACGTGAAACACAGTCCACAATCACTCAGCAGACCAACCATTGCCCCTGGTGGTGTCATTACCACCTTTGAAGGTCCCGAGCGGGAGAGTGGTCATGAGGAGTTTCTAGGCCAAAGCCACATAGAGCATAGCAGAGCATAGCAAGGCCAAAGAAACATAGAGCACTGCATCTCAGTGATCCATGTTTCCATCAAAAAAACTTAAAAATTGTTAAAAACATACTGATTGCAAATGGCTTTCCCATCAAACTGATCAACTCCATACTTTACAATTCTCCACCTACCCGAAAACCTGACAATAGTGGCAAAGATAACAGGCCATATAAATTCATGGTTTACATCAATAACTTATCTGAGGCACTGCAAAAAACACTAGCTAATGACAATTGCAACATAGCATTCTCTAATAAACATACTTTAGGCAACACTATATTTCGTAGAACCAAAGACCGTATTGATAAAATGAACAATTGCAACGTTGTTTATTCTGTTCCGTGTGGTGGGTGTGATGTCCAATACATAGGGCAAACAGGACAATACCTAAAGAAAAGGTTATATCAGCATCAATATGATGTAAAAAAAGACTCTCCTATGTGTGCCCTGGCACAACATACACAACAAACTGAACATCTCTTCAAGTTTAATGACACCCGCATAGTAGATAGAGAATCCAACTATAAGAAAAGACTATTTAAAGAAATGATTCATATCAATAGAAATTCAACATGCAACAAGAAAACCGATGTTGAAAATCTTAGCAGGCTATATATCAATATCATCAACAATTAACACCAGCAATTTCTCTCTTGTTTTGTTTTACTTTACTTTACTTTACTTTATTTTATTTTATTTTATTTTAATCTTTTCTTTTCTTACCTTCATTCTTTTCTTTATCTAACCACAGATTACCCCATCAGTATAATATGTTTATATTCATGCCCTAGTCCTTTTATCTTCCACATATAGGATTGCTTTGTAGATTATTGTTTTTAACTTAACATCCCACCAATTGTTATTATCACTAATCACTGGTTGCCAGTTTTAATTGTTCTCTGTGCTCATGGCATCCTCCCAAACACTATCATAGTGAATATGAGGTAACGCACCTTTCCAAGTTGTTGGTATCAGGTTCCTTAATGCATCACTAATGTAAGTTTATTATGGTTGGTAGAATCAATATGTTTATTGTAAGCAACAGTGACTCTAATTACATGTAAATATAGTTGGCTGAGTGACTAATTGTCATACTTAGGTGTATTCTACCCAGTTCCATCTCTTGGTGCCATTGTGTAATCAACATAGATTATACATGCTTAAGCCGTAGCATTAAGTTGTGCCTTTGTTATAACTCACATTATATAACACCATTGAAAACACGTGCTTAATCATACTGGTTTAAACCTAATATTTTTGTGAGGTACGCTAGCTTGTTGGGTATTTAACATTATAATTTTACACTTTATTACTTAAAACTTTTTATTCTATAAGTCAATAGAAATGTAATACTGTCTGTATATTGGGGTTCATATACATTTTATTGGTCATTATTATTATTATTACTGTTATTATTTTTACAAATATTTTCCCTCAAATAATTATTAAAATCACATGTAAATTAACCGCTCTGTTATGTCTATCCCCCTTTTTCTCACAGTTTTAAGAATTTCAAGGTTCTTTGTGTTTTTTAAAAAAAATTTAAATGTTGACTGGAACTTTTCATTTTTAATTGAAGATGGATTGTAATACCAGGATCTATCACTCCCTACATTCTCAAATCTTAATAGTAATCTCATATCTACATCCAGGGTCAGAAGGTTATAATGTATATTGGTAGTTTTGTCCTAGTATAATTATCGGTTACAGTTATATCACAATTATATCCAAATGTATCACTCAATAGCTTAACGTGAATGGGATCATGAGAATTGAGTACTGTATGTTGTGTATTAAAATTTGGGCAGAATACTGATGGTTCCAGGTTGATGGTCTCAACTAACTTATTTATTTGTTTATTTTTTATTTATTTTTTTTTTTTGCCCACCCTAGTTAGGGTTGGTATGGTATCTATATTATACATACAATATAAATTTTAAATTATATATGTATAAAAAATTATTAATATTAATATAATAATATATAAAAAAGAAAAGAATAAATAAATAAATAAACAAATTAATAATTTGGTTGGTTGTGTTGGCAATGATGTCAATGGCTTCATTCATATGAGTGTTCCATTGATAAATATTGTAGAGTTTACATTGTGCAAACCCCAGTTGACACGTACTCTGATTGTTACCATATAAAAAAATTAATTAATATAAATAAATAATACAACAAAAACTGACCCTATGAATTTAAGTAATATAAATATCAACACACATTCACTGGAAGTACGTAAATATACTATGATTTACATTTTCTCTCAATTCTCAAGATATCTATTAAGGGTAGTTTATTAATAACATAGTAATACAAATAATTGTTAACAATTGTTTTCAGTAACACGTGGTCGGAGGAAAAGATATATAATATGAAAAAAGGAGAATAAATAAATAAATGAATAATGATAATGAAACCGGATACGCATGGTTCCGGCATGGAGTTGCTCAGCACGTGGTCCTGACAATACACTGTTTTTTCATTCACTTTCTTTCGGGCCGTGGCCCTGGTCGGACTTGCAATGGACGTGTGTTCTTCAGCAACTCTATGTTGGAGTTGGGCTGTAGAGGAACATTATGTTTGGCCAGTATATGTATTAGTAAGATGTGTACCCTTTATATTACCTTGGCTTATATATACAGTGTATAATTTATTTATTTAGTTATTTGTGTATTTATTTTCTTCATGTATGTTCATTCATGGCATTTTTTATGTTGTTCAGAAATTTTTGTCCTTATTTATTGTGATTGTGTTTTTTGTTAGCCCTGATGAAGGAATTAAATATTCCGAAACGTTGGCAAACTAATGTAATTCATTAATTGACCGATCCCGTGATCCATTATCCTACTACTTATTAACGGTCGTGATTTCTACAATGGATAAATTACCTTTAAACGAATTAATATTTGCGCCTTTTGCGTTACGATTGGTAATGAGTTTTAAGTCCTGGCTGAGATTTGTTAATGTGGACATAAATGGCGGTATTATAAACCCGTTATAAACGCTCATGGTCACTTGTTCCGACGAAACATAGCTCTGGGTGATTTTGAGCACTATGAAATTGCGAAACTTAACAGAAAATAATTCTCGAAACTCATTCCCATTATTCCATTATATAATTTTCTTATTCCTATATAGTAATTGAGTAAATCCTCGAGTGTGCGGATGTGTTAAAGCATTTTCCGGGCATACGAGGTGTGAATCGACGCAGCTTGGTCACCTGATGGGGAACTGATAATACGTTTTTGAATCTGGCCAAATTATTGTCAGATATTTCCAAAAACGTGTTTTTTGAGTTTTGGATCTTGGTGAGTATGCCGAGAATTAAACCACGTTCACCTAAATATATCTCTGTGTGTGGCGTTGTGGCGTTGATTAACCTCCAGTACCTCAAAATACCAACGTTACCAACGCTTTGTTGGAGGTCTGTAGATGAAAATTAAGATAATTTTGAGCGTAGTAAGATGTACGACTGTTATTTCAAAAACTTTTTCACCTGCATATAAATTGAATTCTGACAAGAGGGTAGAATCAATATTATTTCTTACGTAAATACACGAACCTCCGTAAGCAGTGCCCTTATTTGATTCCCTCGCTCTACAATAAGATCCTGCAAGGTAAACCCTAGGAATTTGGAGTGTGTTTAGATCATTATGAGATAACCAATGTTCTGTAAAGCAAAGAACATCTATTTGACTCAGATCACACTGTAATGCTGCCTCGATACATTCAATTTTATTTGAAAGAGATTGCACATTATGATGCATTATTTGAATCTTTTGCATGTCCCTACACGGATGCTTTTCTGCTGCATCTGACTGTAGTTGCTATTTATTTATCTCATTTTTACCTCGAGTGCGTGGTCGAAGGAAGTATCGTGTCCCGGCAGTGTTAGGAGGTGAGGAAGGAGGGGTTACAGATAGGGGAATGAATAATGGAAGATTTACGGATTAGGTTCAGGGGATAAGGTAATTGGGTCCAAAGGGGTTCCGGAAGATGGAAGAGAACTAGGAGATGTAGGTGGGGATGAGTCTTGGGTAAGATACTGCTGAGGTGTAAGGATGTGTTTTGCAAGTTCGCTACCGAGTGCATGTTTTCCGACAAGGTTCAAGTGAAGACCATGCCGGGTGAAGTGTTTTTCTGAGAGAAAGTTAACCTCAAATAATTTAACATGTGTGCCTCTCAGATGCAGTTTTAATTGGTTTTATCTAATCCACATAACTTTCTTCGAAAATGATGCAATTGTCCTTGTGTCTATGCAATTTTGATACTCGTCACAGCCTTTTCATCTACGGACATCTTTACTGTCATAAGGGTACTCAGTGCACTTCTTGATAGTTTGCTTTATGTGAGGTGTTTGATATCAGCTTAACATTTCAATGGAATTCATCAGTTTTGCTACACATTTCACATAGCTGTGAACGGTTACAAGAAGGTGTGTTTTAGAGACGACTTAGTAATACTACACAATTTCACCAACTATAAAATGAAACAATTGAAAAGAGCTTTATTTTGTGCATATACCGAAATAATAAATTTCCTTTAAACAACTCCAGTTTCTAAAGTTTAACTGTTATCCTACTGACTAATTTTGGCCGGGGAATATACATAATAGTACTTATAAAAAATAAATTCCTAGAACTTTTGGTTTTAAAAAGATTCCAAGTAGGAATTGAATGTCAAAAAAATCCACTTTTTCGTTACTAGAGCCCGGAAATAAGATTTTTTCCGTTGAAAAATCGCCATTTTTCCTACCGCTGTATATTCTTTTTCTATATACTGCGGAAGCAGTAGGAGATAAAGTATAAATGAAATGAAATAAATTATTGGTTATACTAAAATTGACTATATACTAATATCAAATGTAGATTTGAAAAAGATCTTTAGAAATGATCAAGAAAATAAGATTAAACTAGTGATGCGACGTTGAATGACAAATGAATGGCAAAGACTTTTTCGTAGTAAAGTATTTTTTAATTTCCTTGGTGTGATTGGCTTTACGGTCTTGCCCCCATCCTCTTGCCAGCTGCTACCTATCGTCGCCCAAAGTACATTTTTTTGATCTTTTCTCATCTTTTCGGTTTTCCAATAGTAGATTCGAAATGTTACTTCAAGAATATTATAGAAGAGTAAAACCTCGACCTAAATAGATATTTTCATTCAATAGTTTGTAGCCGCATTTAAGAAAATGGCGATTAAGTATTACTGTAAATGCAAACTTTGAAGCTCTTATTCACAGGAATCAATTGAGTTTTCAATAAAGTTCATTTACAGTCATTTGAAGTAAATAATAAATAAATGGCATTTCTTTGGGCTTAGTTTCAAGTTCGATCTTTCCAAGCTCTTGAACACGTGTTCTAGGTTCTTGATGTGTCCCTCGGAAGATTTTTCAACAATTGTATCGTCGAGATAGACAAGACATGTCTCCCACGACAGACCTCTCAGTACGGTTTCCATCAATCTTTCGAATATAGCTGGAGCATTACACAGTCCGAAAGGCATTACTGTGAATTGCCACTAACCTGATCCAATGGTAAATGTTGTCTTCTCTCGATCTCTGGGATCTGATTATACTTGCCAGTATCCGCTTTTCAGGGCAAGTGTCGAGAAAATCTTGGCCCCACAAAACGTGTCCAACATGTCGTCAATACGGGGCAATGGATATTCCAATGGTATCCTTCTTCGTTACATTGTTTAGCTGTCGGAAATAGACAAAGAACAGAGTCGACTCGTCTATCTTCTTCACCAATACGACAGAAGCCCACGGACCACATGATGATTCGATTACGCCATCCTTCTTCATGTTCTTAATAATATCATCTGCTTATTCTTTTCTAGACAGAGGTAATGTTCTAGCAGCTTGGCGAATCAGTGTGGTGTTTACGGTGTCCTCGTTTTAATTCACCACTGGGTATACCTGACACCAATTGTTACGATTCTATGTGGTGAATTAAAACACATATTATTTTAAACAAACGTTTATTTTGTTTCTTGACACGATCACTGAAAACACTTGATTTATGTACCTATTGTGTTCACTTGATTGTTTATTTCCACGACATTTCTCTTGATTATTTACTTACACTACACTTCTCTTAATTATTTATTTTCACTGTTGACTTCTTTTGCACTTTCGCACAGTCCTAACAAGTCGCACTGAACACTGTTCGATTCACTGACCACTGTCCTCTGCACAGACAACAGTTCACTGCACTGACCACAGTTCGATGCTCTGACCATAGTCCACTGCAATGACCATAGTTCACGGCGCTGGCCACGGTTCACATCACTGAGCACAACCGCTGCGCTGCTATTCACCGCGATGCACACACTTCACAGCTCAGCTTCCATTTCAGACTGACTCGCGGTCGCCGGCCGCCGCTTATTTATACTCGGCGGGCGCCATCTAGAATTTACTGGAACTTCCGATAATCATCGCGAACACTCCGAGACCATTTAGTTCGAGGGCCGCAGGCAGATGTCGCCATCCGTGCATACCATGTAGTTCGTGGTGGTGCCGGCAGATGACGGAGTATTCGTTACAATATGATTACTATATCGTGTGTTATTGGTATAGATATCGGCGTTTTATGAAAATATATTCTCGCCCTTAAGCAAGACATTTTTGACAAAAACCACTGAGTCGTAAATCAACAGACAAGGTAATGGTAAAATTCCTAGAGTAATAAAGAGAGGCTTACGAGAATCACGTGGGTGGGATTTGGTTAATATTCGTACAATTCTTTTCTTGTAATCTAAAAGTCTGGGAGCTATAATATGTATTTTCCCAGAATATTATACCATATCTCAGGCGGGAATGAACATTTGCAAAATATACACAACGAGCAGTACGAAGGCTGACTGAATTTGAAAGAATTCTAAACGCGTAGCATAATGAGATTAATGTTGTGTTCCATTAATTTTAATGGACGTTCCATTTGAAGTTTGAATTGAGAGACCTACAAATTTTGTTGCCTTAACATCAGTCAATGATACACCGTTTATTTTCAATCGAGTACAGAATTGTTTGTTTGAAATGGAAAACTGCATTGAAACTGTTTTCTTATCAGTTACTATTAATTTGTTACTTGGAAACCAATTTGAAACATCTGATATTGTACTATTTACGGTTTCTTTATTGCAAAGAATGTTCGTATCATTCGCAAAGAGAACTGTTCTTCCGTTTCGAATCGTCGAGGACATATCGTTTACGTATAGTTGGAAGAGAATATGGCCTAAAATCGATTCCTGAGGGACTCCACGTGCAATTGGCAAACAGTCAGAAAGGTATGTACATAATGTTCCATCATTCCAGTAAGGTATTTCTCTGAAATCATTGTTTAAGATACGAACGAAACCAATCTGGGGCAATACCACAGATTCCATAAGAAGGTAATTTTGAAAGTAAAATGTCATGATCAATGATGTCAAAAGCTTTAGAAAGATACTGAAAATATTCCAATAGGTGCTTCGTTTTGATCCAATGATGAGGCGACATTTTTAAGGAAAGAGAATATGGCTGTTTTCGGAGATTTTGATTTCCTAAATCCATGTTGGCATTCTGAAAGCGCTTCGTATTTACTGAGAAAGGTTTTCTTTCGTATGTAAAAAAAGTCTCAGAAAAACTGACAGAAGAGAAGTAGGCCGATGATTTTGAATTTCATGTTTGTTACCACTTTTGAAAAGCGGCTTAATCTTAGCTGCTTTAAAAATATGTGGAAAAGTTCCGGTGCTTATGGCTGCATTAAGTATGTGAGTTAACGGGTGTAAAATGGCTGGCGCACAGGTCTTTAACAACCAATCCGGAAATTCATCTCAACCGGCCGAATATTTATTTATTTTTTAATGAAAGTTTGCGGATTGCTTAAAAGAAAATACATTGAGAATACAAATTGTAGAATAGAGTAAATATAAAAACTAGCCTATCCAGGCGAGAGCTCTCGCATGTTTAACCCCATCCTCTTCCTTATCCTTCTATTTTCATAATAAAATGAAAAGTTGTTATCGTGTTGATTTATTTAAAAATCTATTGATGTTTGAAACGAATTCTCAATACAGGTTTATTAAGTATTATAGAAAGATGTTCTTGGAACAATTCACAATACTTCCTTAAAAATATTTGCAGTAATTATACAATGTTCCTTGATAGTTAGCCTTTCCTTTTCCTCGATAGTTGTGAGAAAGCTACGTAAAGTTGTCCTTATGAAAATACATGATCGTGCCAGTACACCCCTACTCTTTGCAATATTAATTTACCTTATTGCCTATCAGAGAGGTACAGATACGCAATTTAATCTCATAAATGATCGCGAAATTTGTTTAATTTAACATAGTTGCAGATTCTTCACGTAGTATCATACAGTTGCATATGTCAGCCAGTTTTTTTGGCTTCTTAGGCATGCGCGCGAATAGAGCTAGCGATCCTGGTGAAGGCAAAGTAAAAGTACGGATAGCTGAGGTCAATGCATACTGGAATTAACATCCACACAGGTGTTGTTTCTGAATATTTTCTTTCTACAGTAACCTCCTCACTAAAAAATAGCAGCCCCAATGAAATTTTTCCCCGCTAGCCGTAGCAGAAATATGTGTGAGGAAATTAAATATAGATTTAGCAGAAATGAATTCAAAGCAGTATTTTTTTTATTTTCTCGAATACATACGTAGTATATACGGGGTAATATACTCTAACACGCCCACCTACTACCTTCCACACGTGGTGAGAGCGTGATAGTATGAATGCTCGTGAAGCGAGCTTAAAATTCTCAGGAAGCAGGATCCTTTGGGTATGAGAAAGGTCTGAACCCTTGACACAATGAATCAGATAAAATACGAATAAAATGAGCATATATTCAATGAAAAACATTACAGTGACACAATTACATAACAGGATTATGCACTGTAAATAGTTGGTCACCGAAAAAAAAACCCAACAGAAAAACAAGGCAAAACAAAAAAAATTGGCGTTACCTCGACTGCCTGAACACTTTCACCAACTACAATTCAAAATTTGCTCATTCCTCTTTCTGAATTTTCTTTATCTACTACATTATTTTACTCTATCTACTCTCTCGTTTTTCAGTGCACGGTTTTCAAAATGAATTTTACACTCGTTTTAAGGTATCCCGTTCACAGGTGCTAGCCTTGGGCTTCGCACTCACTACAACACTGTGAACTTTAAAGAGAAAAATACCCATAAAACGTAACATACACGTTACTTAAATATGACCCCTTTACATATCACAGAAAACAATTACTACACACAATACACACACACAATACAATAAACTATAACTTTTTCAGATAACATCAGCCTTTTATTTAATATTCTAGAGTACAACAATACTGAGTATACTGAATTTAAAATGCTGATTCCTCTGTAATTCATACAATCTTTGCGATCACCTTTCTTGAATACGGATATTACTTTCGCTGTTTTTCATGATTCTGGTATTTTATTAGTTTGCCAAGAATAATATATGGTGTTGCAGTCGCCAGTGGAGCATCATCCCGCCATACTTTAAAAGTTCTGCATTTACGATGTCTATTCCCATTGCATTCCTATTTTTAAGTTATTTCAAAGCCTCTTGGATCTCGTTTATCGTTATGGGATCGACTTCGCCTCCTTCGAGACCTTCGCCTCGATGTAGGTCCTCTTCTGGTGTTGCTGAGGTCATCTTCTGGAGTACTTCTTCGTCTGACCCTTCATCATCGACCTATCTGGCAAGGGAGGCCCTACCAGTAGCAACGCTACCGCCGGCATACCTCTCAGGGTCATGGGGGTACTCAAGCTCCACCACCATCGTCAAGGTCAAGTACTCCCTAGGTGGAGCTCTATTTAGATACAAGTGTTTATTCGGGCATCGATTTTTGAGTGGAAATGTGCCGATGCCACGCAGAAAAATGTTTTTGGAAAAAAAACCGGACACTATGAATAAAGATTTTATCAATGCCTTGCTTAGAAACAGATTCAAGGAAATCATGCCTTTAATTAATCTGATTGACAACACGGCCTAGTGCAGTAAAAAGACAAAATTTCAAAATTCAGGCAACATTTAAATTCACGTTGTGATTCATTTTTGGTAGCATACTATTCGGGAGAGCCTTGCCACGAAGCGATGGTACCCCACTACGGACGAAATGGTCTGAAACACATTAATAAATTCGCTTTGGTTACATAATTTAGTGACTTATTTTGAGATCAGACTGATTATTTGTGATTCCGGGCTCGTCAACTGCTAAGGTCATTAGTCCCATAGGGCGTATTTTTTCCGTAAGATGTGATCTTCCCCCACTGAATGGGGAAATCCGGCGCCAATCTACAATAGGCTAGAGAGATTTCCCCCAACCAGGTAGCTTCCACCAGCAGAGCACTGCCCCAGCCGGGACAAGCTCTAAGTTCCCAACGGGTCTCCTGGCATGTATGGTAGTGAAGTGCGTGTTAGTGTGTGTATGTGTAAAGGGTGAGGATAGGACAAGGAAGAGAAAGGAAAGGTAGCTCGCGGTCCGTGGCCCGTTTGTTTGGGAACTGCTCAGGCATTCGCCTGGTGTTGATCGGAGAAACCACGGAAAACTACCGACCAGAGCTGCCGGCCGCTAGAATTCACCTCCAGACAGCGACTGAATTCCACCTAGCTAATAAGCTAATGTGGAAACTACTGCCGCCGTCTGGATTCGAACGTAGGACCTCCGAGTTAGAGGCACTGTTTATTAATGATAACATAAGTTTTGTACCATTTAATGATGTTCATTGCTTATTTCTTACGCCACAATGAAGATTTTACTGTAAGCAATGTGTTGATTTGCAGCAGCAATCACTGTATCAAATTAGAAGTTGAAAAGTGCTGGTATCTGCCTGGTGTTGCGTTTTCGCAACACTAAATTTTTGACCAATAAAAATACTGGTGTCTTGTATATTGTTATTCTGTTCTTTTATTAAGGTCATACACATTTTTTGAAACTTTTAGTAGTTTCCGCGCAAGAGTGTGTGTGATATGTCCAATTTTAGAAAATAACCAAAACAATATTTTCTCGAAATCGGCTCCAAATTTTGCCATTAAACTTTTCGTAGGGATAGTGTTAAATGCACTCTTGAAGATGACATGAACGCGCTTGTTCCTCTATTCTTTTTTTTCAAAAATGTACACTCACCGTTACCCAAATTAGCCACGTAGCGGCCACTCGTCATCAGAATCAAGTTGCACACATTTCCAATTATTCGCATTGCAGTTATGTTTCACTATCACATTCTCTTCATTCTAACATACTTCGCACTTAAAAACCTATATCACTATCGTTATCTGTGCTCTCGTAACTGGTAACATGTTTTCGACGTCTTAGGCACCTCTTTCCGTTCTCCCCCGGGCTCCGGGCTTATACTGCTACTACTTATTCCCACCTTCCCACGTTTACTCTCTGCCTCAAATGACTCGTTCCGAACGAGTCAGTGAGCTGCGGCCACGGCGACCGCGCAATTCAATATATATATATATATATATATATATATATATATATATATATATATAATGTGGGCGTGTTTTTAAAATAGTTCTAGGGGTGCCACAAGCCTCATTTTTCGACCTTTTTTCGAAACGTTTTAGAAAATAACGAATAAATGTTATTTAATTTTTTTATCAACGAGTTATTGGCTGAGGTGATAGTCACGTTACCCCCCCCAACAATTATACGATCATCAAACCTTACAGCAACACCTTTTGGGTATCAGGGAGCCCCACAAAGTGTATTGTGGAAATCTCGAAATCGATCAAATAACAAAACGAAAGCAATGTGGAATATCAAATAACAAAACGAAAGCAATGTGGAATATAATAAAAAATACGATCAAATCAACTAGAAATCTTGTAGAGAATGTTGTTTCAAAATATAAGGATATAAATGTGAACGATCCGGCAACAGTGGCTAGTCTCTTTAACCAATACTTTTCGAGAATTGCTGCCGATCTCACTAAGGGTCTTCAGCCACAAAATTCAATAACAGACATTTCACCCAAAATGTTATACATGATGTTCGTTTCCGAAACTTCTTCCTATGAAATGCTCAAAATAATCGGTAAACTAAAAAATAAATATTCGTCCGGTTTAGATGAATTTCCGGATTCATTGTTAAAGACCTGTGCGTATGCCATTAAACATACGTTAACTCACATATTTAATGCATTCTTATGCACTAGAACGTTTCCAGATATTTTCAAAACAGCTAAAATTAAACCGCTCTTCAAAAAAGACAACAAAAATGAAATTCAAAATTATCGGCCCATTTCTCTTCTATCAGTTTTTAAAAAAATATTAGAGACTTTTTTACGTTCGAATGGAAACCTTTCTCAGTAAACACGACGCGCTTTCAGATTGCCAACATGAATTTAGAAAATCAAAATTAACGGAAGCAGCCATATTTTCTTTTCATAAAGATGTCGCTTCATCATTGGATCAAAATGAGGCACCTATTAGATTATTTTTAGATCTCTCAAAAGCTTTTGACGTCATTGATCATGACATTTTTCTTTCAAAATTACCTTCATATGGAATCCGTGGTATTGCTCTAGATTGGTTATGTTCGTACCTTAAACAACGATCTCAGAGAGTGGAAATACCTTACTGGATTGATGGAACATTACATACGCACCTTTCCGACTCCTTGCCCATTGCTCGTGGAGTTACTCAAGGATCGATTTTAGGCCTTATTCTGTTCCTACTTTACGTAAACGCCCTCGATATGCCCTCGACGATTCGAAACGGAAGAATACGCGGATGATACGAACATCCTTTGCAATAAAGAAACCGTAAATAGTAGAAACAATATCAGACGTTTCAAATTGATTACGAAATAACAAATTAATAGTAAACGAAAACAAAACGATTTTAATGCAGTTTTCCATTTCAAATAAACAATTCTGTGCTCCACTGAAAATGAACGGTGTACTATTGACTGATGTTACGGCAACAAAATTTTTAGGTCTCTCAATTCAGTCAAACCTTAAATGGAACGTCCATTTAGATGAATTGAACACAAAATTAAGTTCATTATCCTATGCGTTCACAATTCTTTCAAATTCAGTCAGCTTTCATACTGCTCGTTGTGTATATTTCGCGAAATGTTCATTCCCACCTGAGATACGGCATAATATTCTGGGGAAATACATTTTGTAGCTCCCAGACTTTTAGATTACAAAAACGAATTATAAGAATAATAACGAAATCTCACCCACGTAATTCTTGTAAGCCTCTCTTCATTAATCTAGGAATTTTACCATTACCTTGTCTGTTAATTTTATGAATCAGTGGTGTTTGTCAAAAATGACTTGCTTAAGAGCGGGAATATATTATCAGAAAATGCAGATGTCTATTACTATAACACTCGACGTAGAAATCATATTCATCAGGTGACAGTATCAACAGCTCATTACAAAAAATTCACATACAATACATGTACATTATTTTACAACACTTTGCCAGATGACATTAAACGATTAAATTCGATAGAAAAGTTTAAATCCAATGTGAAATCGTTTCTGCTGCATAACTGTTTCTATACAATTAGAGACTATACTGAGCATGACAAGAAAAGTAATATTAATTTTAACAATGATAAATAATGCATTATTTACCATTTGGACTGTATAAATGTATATAAACAATCTGTAACAAGTATTGTACTCCAGCCTCCGGGTCAATGATATCCATCTCGATCAGGTTTTTCGTCCAGTTTCCCTGATCCATTGAGCAAATGCTGAGATGGCCCCTTGTTTTGCTTCTGGACATAAATGTAACTTCATTATCGTGCACGTCTTCTAGAATTCATTGGGAAATATAGTTATTCAAATTATCGTTTCCATGTTGTTGCGGCAGGAAGTATTATTCCTTGACGAAGGACATCATGGATCAGAGCCCAAAATGTATTGCTTATTTATTCTTGAAAATAGATTTTATTACATTTTTTTAAAATTCATGTAGTATATGACTTAGTGTAGGGATCGCAGAATTTTGAAAATGTGCACAGTATTCACTTCTTCCCATAGCATGTCATACACAGTTTCAACTGCTTTTTGACGTAAAATAAATAAATAAATAAATTTTCTCCAGCATTAAGTAAACTTCTCAATACTACGTATATTACCCCGTATTTACGTATGTACACGAGAAAGTTAAATCTACTCTAGGTCAAGAACATTAGAGATTTAACTAGCAAGAGAAAGTATATTTTACAGCGCCACTAGTTAATTGAAGGTAATATAAAACATTTGCTTACGGCAGCCTGATGTACAAGCTTGGCGGCAGCAGCGGGATCTGGTACATGGAGGTTGCGAGCGCCCGCAAGACCTTGTGGCCTGCTCACTACCTGGCGCTTCTCTCCGTGCTGCCCTTCCTTGTGTCATCGCTTTTGCCGGTGACTGGAATTCCCCACTCATCGCTGCGGATCCACGGTAATGCTTCTCGAGGAGGAAGTGGGCCTGCGCAAGAAGTGAGGATGAACCCCCGCTATGTAGCAGAGTTGTTGCGAAGGCTGAACTCCCCACCTGTTCCCGGGGAGAGGAACATCTTCTTTGTTGAGTCTTCGTGCGCAATCAAGAAGTTCCCCAACCCAACTTTCTATGATTCAAGTGAGTGGTGATAATTTCCTGTTTCGATACAAGAAAACCATTCTTTCCAACTAATATAACAATATCTATTTATTAAAAAACTCTTGTCCACCTTAGAGGGTATGTGTAATGTACACTAAGCAAGTTCCATATTTGGACGCAAGTGGAAGTTGACCCGAATTGGCAGGCAACCTATAATACATATATGTATTGGGATTATACGAAATATCATTCCGTTAGAACGTGGCATTTTTAACACTACTGCGTTGCGAATTTCCTGTCACTTCACGTGTGTCAATGTCATGTGCGTAACGTTGTATAAAATTTCTCACCATTTGTTCATTGACAAAGAGCGGTCGTTTGCTCTCCGTCTACATGATATAGAAGTTTCAAACATTTAATTATTATTATATTTAATTAACATCACACATTTAATTAACCGCAATGAAAAAATACTAATTTTGATTCGTTTATTGAGCACGCTTCAAAAAAGGGATCTATCACATTTGCCTACTTTCTGCATGAGTCCTTACGTAAATAAGTCCTTAAATGAGTCCTTACGTAAGTAAATGTTTTACGGAGTATACGTACGTTATACGGAGTAATATACGTGCTATAGAGAAAGTTATCTAATGCTTCAAAAATATGATTTTCAGATTTCAACGGAAATACACATTTGGGGGTCTCTTGATACTAAAAAAGTATTTACTTTCTTGTATACGTACGTATATACAGAATAATATACGTAGTATAGTGGAAGTTATGTAATGCTGCGCGAAGAAACTGCGGATTTTCGGCAGAAAAAAATCATTGGCGGGCCCTGATCACGAAAAAGTAGATAAATACAGTTGGTAAATCAAGAAAACACTAGAGGTGCTACAGAATGGCACAAACTTTCTCGTAGTAAAGTTTTCTAATTCCCTTGGTGTGGACTGGTACTGTACAACCTTGCCCTTCCTTGTTGCCAGCTGCCATTTATCGCCATCCAAAGTATGCTTTTTTGAAATTTTCTCAACTTTTCGGTTTTCAAATAGTAGAACCGAAATATTATTTTAAGAATATTGAAGAAGACTAAAACCTGGTCCTAAATAGCAATTTTCATTGAAAAAATGTGGAGCCGTCTTTAAGAAAAAGGCGATAAGCGTTATTGTAAATGCCAAATTTGAAGTGTTTTTCACAGAAATCTATTGAGTTTTCGAAAAACTTCATTTCAAGTAATCTGAAGAAATTTCACTCAAAAATGTAATAATGTATAAAAATCCATGGAAATGTGCATATTAACGGCGTGAGAGATATTTAAACAAAATTACATTTGTGTAATGTTTGAAAAACAAAAGAATACAGCAAAATGAACTTTACTTCATATTAAACAGTGCAATTAACACTATCCGTTGGAAAATATTTAAGAAAAAATTTGCAGCCATTTTTGAGAAAATCCCGTTTGATAGTTTGTGAAAATGAGTAAGTTTGTGCTCATTTTAAGAGAAAACTGTTGAGTTTTTGAGAAAAAATATTTGACATTATTTAAATTACATCTACTCATAAGTACAATAATGTGATGAAATCGCTCCTAATGTTAATATTGACTTAAGAGACAAGTCAATATAAATACATTTTTTGTAATTTTTGAAAAATCAACAAAAAAGAATAGAGAAATATGACGTTTATGCCATCTTATACAGTGCATTTAACACAATCCATTCCAAACATTTAAAGAAAAAATTTGGAGCCATGTTTGAGAAAATCTTGTTTTTGTTATTTTTTATAAATGCAAATATTTTATACACAATTGCACGAAAACTACTAAAAATCTTCAAAAAATCTACATGATCTTAATGAAAGAACTATTTATGAGCAACAAATTTCATTTGTAGGAAGAATCTGTGTCTTCAATTTTATAGTTGACAGGGAGGAAGAGACCGAAAAAATTCAAACTTTTGCAATTTTCGAAAATTCAGAGTTAACCGTAAAAATTGGACCTATGCTCCCTTTGTAAGTCTATTTTATTTTATTCTTACAAGGAATTTAAAGAAAAAATTTGGAGCCCTTTTTGAGAAAATTTTGAAAATGTTTGAGGAGCTTCTTGTGAAGTACCTCCAAATTTTAAAGAATGTTTTTCAAAATTTCAAAGCTTCAACTAGAGCTAGATAGACAGGGGTTTCTTCAATTTGGAAAATATCATACGTGTGGTTTAGGCGCTAGGTTTGTTCACATACGACAGATGGACAGACGGACAGACGGCGGGCAGGAGGACGTTTTGCTTCCAATTGGTTTTCGGGCATCAAGGACCCATAAAACAGGAATTCTCACTACTCCGTGTGATAGGGGATTTCTTTCTTAATTTGGAAACTGTATTTATCCACTTTCTTGTTTTCAGGGCCCGGCAATGAATTTTTTTCTGTCGAAAATTCGCGGAGCATTACACAACTTTCTCTATATTTCTTATATTACTCCATATATACGTATACGAGAAAGTAAAAATTGTCTAACACGTGGTGTAGCCATCATCTCTGTTTTGTGAGTCCTTGATGCCGAAAAACCAATTGAAAGCCAAAGTCCGTCCGTCTGTCCGTCCATCTGTCCGTCCGTCTGCCCGATCGTTTGTCCGTCCGTCTCTCCGTCCGTCCTTCTGGTGTATGTGAACAAACCTAGCACCTAAACCGTGCATAGATTTTTTTCCAAATTGAAGAAACCCCTGTGGATTTTGCGTGAGCTGAATCTTTGCGAATTTGAAAAACATTCATTAATTTTGAGGGGACTTCATATAAAGCTATAGAAACATTTTCAAAATTTTCTTAAAAATGGCTCCAAATTTTTTATTTAAATTTCTTGTAAGAATAGAGTTTTGAACACTTATAAAGGTGGCATAGGTCTGATTTTCAGGATTAACTCTGAATTTTCGGAAATTGCAAAAGTATGCTTTTTTTTCGGCTCCATCTTACAACTATAATATTGAAGATAGAGACGTTTCCTTCAAATGAAATTTGTTGTCTATAAATAGTTCTTTAATTACATATTTTTATAAATGTCAGATGCTTTCGTGCAATATTTGTAATTTTAAAAATAAAAAAACAAGATTTTTTCAAAAACGGCTCCGGTTTTTGTCTTTAAATTTTTGGTGGGGGTAGTGCCAAACAAACCCCATTCGATGACATAAACGCTATATTGCTCAATTCTTTCATTTTTTCAAAAATTAGAATAATGTAATTTTCTTTTACTTGTCTTTCACGTCGGTAATACTTACTTTGGAGGCGATTTCTTCACAGTATTATATTTATAAGAACATGCGCTTTAAATAATGTCGAGTAAAGTTTCTCAAAAACACAAAAGTTTTCTGTGAAAATGAGTTCAAAATTCCGCATTTTCAGAAACACTCAAAGGCCATTTTCTCAAAAGAAAGGCAAAAAATGTTTGCTTAAAATTTTTCTTATAGCTGGTGTTTTTTACAGGTTAATATGGCGTTAAGTTTGTTTTGGTATATCACTTTGTTTTTTAAAAAAATACACAAATGCCGCATAAGCTTTGACGGTTTGATACTCTCACGTGATAAAATATCGCCGCAAATTACACATTGATGCTTATTATTTATGACTGTAAACCCGTATTTCAAGTAATTGTCATCGTAGTCTATTTTTTAAAGGTTTTGTTTCACCTCCGACATTGACACACGTACCAGATGTTAAAGGTTCTGATATTTTTAGAAACTTATCCATTTTGCAAATGCACGGAGCAAGCGAAAAAACAAAATAATCACATCTGTACTCAGCGGCGACCGCGCGCAGCTGAGAGTTGAGACCACGAACCGGAGAGTAAACTACACTGTAGTTCCGAAATAAAAAGCGTCTGATGACAAATAAAGCGTTGCCATCGCCAGTGTAAATACTGTGCTGTGTGATTGGCTCAGCGTCAGTCGCAAGTTTCAATCAGAGTGAGCCAACTCATACCGTGCTATGTGTGTAACAAAGATATCAAATACACTCACGAAGACAGCGCGAACTAGGTCATCGGACGCTTTTTGACTAGTGGATTTTATGTATACTGCTCATAGTTCATTCTCCTACTCTCTATTCTCCTTGGTTGAGACAAAAGAACATTGCGGGTGGCACGGGCAGTGATAGCAGATTGCAGAGAATCGACTCTAGCGTCGCCAAACTTCCTGCCATCAACTACAAGGCACACATCGATAGCTCGCCTACGGAAGGGAAGCGTAAGTACACCGATAGGTGGGCTTTCGATGTGTGCCTTGTAGTTGATGACAGGAAATTTGGCAACGCTAGTGTCGATTGTTTGCAATCTGCTATCACTGGGCGCGAGGTGCTTTCTCTCGCCGCACGAGAATGCGGAGTGGCAACGTCGCATTGTCGTCGCTGTCGCCGTCGTCGTCGCAGTTTGGCCCGCGTAAGCTTTCGTCCAAGTCAAAGCCGCGGGTAGCATTACCAACTCATCTCGTACTTACTTTCAAAGCTAGGATTGCCACCTCTCCGGTTTTAGACCGGAGACTCCGGGTTTTGAGCTTCATCTCCAGTATTTGAAAAATTATCTCGTTTTTTTCTCAATTTCAATACGTTGTTAGATTTTTTATAAAATAAATAAATAAAATAAAAAGAAACAACTGAACAAAAATCTGCGTCAATTTTTTTAAAGCTCAGTGTTTACGCCCCTCCCCCAAAGCTCAGTCTATGGCACAAGGGGGTCGCCAGTATTTTTCAACCTGTAAAGGGGTCGCGAAATCAAAAAGATTGAAAAACACTGCTCTAAATTACCAGTTGACTGTGGCTTATTATTGTATAAATCAATAATTCGTCCATTCCTAACATACGCATGCCCCATTTGGTGCAATGCTTCTACAACACACATAAATAAAATACAAACAATACAAAACCAATTTTTACGAAAAATACTAAAAGCAGAATGGTTTATTGCCAACAAAAAAATTCACCGTGAACTTCAAATAGGAAAAATTAAAAATTATACCAATCTTCAAACCGATAAATTTTTTAAAACTTTACCTTCTGCTCTCGCTTCTCACCACTACGAACTATGCTTAAATTATAATTCTTCTCGCATTAAATCACGTTTCACGAAAGATATTTTCCATCCCCCTTAAATTAAAACAGTAACACATACATACACATATTCCAAATCTTTTCAAATACTATATCTTATTTTTCAACATATTATTTAATTTAAAATATATTTTATATTTATTGGTTATTCAGCTATAGGTAAAAATGTCATACCTAGTATGTAAATTGCTGACATCTTGCCAAAAACACCAACTATGTAATCCTTTCAAAACCCTGAAAAATTGTAAAAATTGAACAGGTGAAATAAAATTTAAAAAAAAGGATTTTTACTAACTACTCCTCGAACGAACTGCCTGATGCTTTGAATTTAAAATTGATTTTCAAAGGATTTAAACATGAGGTCTCAAAGATATTTTCAAACCTTTCTCAACAGTGGCTCAACTTTTTCTGGAATAGAGCAAAGTACGCTTATAAAAATGCCGCCGGCCCGAATTTCATAGAAGTGCTTGTAATTTCGAAAATCGCAAAATACCAACATTTTATTAAAGTTAGAATTTTTTTCCTTAATGAAATTAATTCTTCAAAATTAGATCTTTATCTCCGATTTTCATTAAAACATCCAGTATTTGGGAAAATGGATGCTCAACTTCTTTTTGAAGCGTCAGGAACTTTCATGTGACAACACTTTGCATTTGGTGTAGTAGCTAATGAGTGAAGTGCTTTCGAAAATATCAAATTACAAGATAATTGCAGATCAGATTGCAATATGAAATTGAGAGAATGCTTATAAATATCCAATTGCACATTACAAGGTTGCTTGTAAATATCAAATTCTGATATATCAAATTGTAACCGTGCGTGGGCATTCTTAATATCAGTTGATCGAAACTTTGGTTTATACGGAACACATTTGAAAATGGAAAATCACACACTTCATGATATCCACATTTTGGAAAGCTGCAGACAAAAACATCACCGTTTGCTATAAAGATATTAAAAAATAGATATTTGATATATTTAATATAATCAAATACTGGTTTTCAAATTTAAAACCGTTCACATTTACAAAGACGAAAGCGTAAGGATTGGGGTTCTCAATACAATAAGATAATATTGTCACCTACCCGAAGGTTGGTTCTGTCAGTGTTCAGATGCAAAGTAATGTGAGGTGCACAGAAAGGCACAGACTTTCTCGTACCAAATTGTTCTAATTTCCATGGTGTGGTCTGGCTTTAAGATCTTGCTCCATTCTCTGGCCAGCTGCCGTCTATCGACGCCCAAAGTACATTATTTTGACATTTTTTGAACTTCTTGCTTTCCTAGTAGTACACCCGAATTATTACTTAAAATATATTAAAGAAGAGTAAAACTCGCCCTAAATAGAAATTTTCATTAAAAAAAATCGTAGTCGTTTTTAAGAAAATGGCATTTGAACATTACTCTAAATGCGATATTTAAGCTCTTGAGGGAATCTATTGAGTTTTCAAAAAACTTAAATTGAAGTCATTTGAAGCACTTCCACTTACAAATATAATAATGCATACAAATCGATGGAAATGTCCTTATTAGCGGCGTGATAGGTATTTCAAAAAAATTACATTTGTGCAATTTCTTGAAAACAAAAGATATACCAAACCATCATACTTCATATTAAACAGCCTTAATTAGCAATTTGATTCACTGGGAAAATTGAAGAAAATTTGGAGCCATTTTTTAGAAAATGGTAGTTTGAGCGTTTCTGAAAATGCGGATATTTTGAGTTAATTTTCACAGAAAATGTTGAGTTTTCGACAAAATTTATGTGACATTATTTAAACACATGTACTCATAAATAATATTATAAAGCAAAGAAATCGCCTTTAATGTAAATATTACAGACGTGAGAGACAAGTAAACAAAATATCCTTTTTATAATTTTTGAAAAAAAAAGAATAGAGCAATATGGCGTTTATGTCACGGTATAGGTTTTCTTTGGAACTAACCTTACCAAACATTTAAAGAAAAAAATTGGAGTCGTTTTTGAGAAAATCCTGTTTTTGTTATTTTTTAAAATTGTAAATATTGCACGCACAGTTGCACGAAACTACTAAAAATTTCCCAAAAAGTCTACATGACCTAATTGAAAGAACTATTTATGCACAACAAATTTCATTTGAAGAAAAAATCTCTATCTTCAATTTTGTAGTTGTACGATGACGCCGGAATAAAATCAAACTTTTTGAGTTTTCGAAAATTCAAAGTTAACCGTAAAAATTGGACCTATGCCACATTTATGTGCATTTTGCTCTTATCTCACAAGAAATTTAAAGTAAAAATTTGTAGCCGTTTGTGAGAAAGCTTTGAAAATGTCCGGGGGGCTGCATGTTACTTACCTCCAAATTTTAAAGAATGTTTTTCAAAATTTCAAAGCTTCAACTAGAGCAGGATCGACAAGGGATTCTTCAATTTGGAAGAGATCGTGCGTATAGTTTAGGCGGTAGTAGTGTTCACAGATGGACGGACGGACAGACAGACAGACGGAAGGACGGTCGTTTTGATAAAAACAACACTTTTTCGCTATCAGGGGTCCACAAAACGTATTTCCATTGAAATATCGAAATCGATTTTCCGCAGCATTACATAACTTTCTCCATATTACGTTTATTACTCCCGTATATACGTATGTATGCGAGAAAGTAAAAATAATTTAAACGACTTATTTTCAAAAAACGGTTAAAATATTTTCTTTAAATTTTTGGTTGGGATAGTACCAAATGCACCCTATCCGATGAAATAAATACCATCTTTCTCTATTATTTTGCTTTAAAAAAATATAGAAATATAATTTTTTAATGTCTCTAACGTCGTACACTAGAGGCGATTTCTTCGCTTCATTAGAATTACTAGTACATCTAGTACATGTGCTTTAAATAATGTCAGATAAAGATTCTCGAAAACTCAATAGTTTTGTGTAAAAATTAGCTTTAAATCCCGCATTTTTAGAAACGCTCAATCGCCATTTTCTCAAAAATGGATCCAAATTTTTTCTTCAAATTTTTCCAATCGATAGTGCTAATTGCACTGTTTAATATGACGTAAAGTCATAGTAAACTTTTAGTAGTATTCGCGCAATATTGCGTGCAATATGTATCATTTTAAGAAATAACACAAACTAGAATTTCTCAGAAACGGGTCAAAAATTCCAAAAGATCTTCGAGAAAATTTTGAAATTGTTGAGGCTTCCTGTAAAAAAATTGAAATATCCGTTCCAAACTCAGCGGGCCTTGAGCTCCTTTAAATTGATCGAGGTATGTCAATTCTGAAGAAAATCGGATATGATTTGCTCGAAAACAATCATTGAAAACTGCCCCATAGAACAAATGACAAAATTTAAATATTTGGGGTGTAATGTTACTGGCCTTAAATAGAACAATATGCAAAATAAAATAGAAAGATATAATTACATTAACGGTCTTCTCAAAAGAACTTTCGGAAATATATTAAATTCAGATACTCTCTTGATATAAGTTTTGATATAGAACAGTTTCAGTTCCTATCCTACGGATGTGAGAACTGGGTATTAGGACAAGTAGATAAAAGAAGACTAGAAACTAACGAAATGAAATTTCTAAGGTGGGTGGCAGGACATTCAATCTTAGACCATAAGACATACAATAGTATTAGTACAGAACTTAACATACATGCCATCAATGAAAAAATAACGACATGGAAAAATGGTTGATGCATGTAAAGAGAATGAATGCCTCAAGAGTTCCACCATCAATGTACAATTATAACCCACAAGGAAGAAGAGATATTGGTCGACCACCAAAGAGATGGAAGGATCAGTAGGTGCAATTGGCAATATTGTCTAAGAAAATCGGCTTAGCGGTTTTGGCGCTAGTTTTAACCACAGACGGACACAGACTGACGGACAAACAGACGTTTTGCCGTCAATCGAATTTTCGGTATCAAGGTTCCACAAAACTTGGATTCTGACGTGTAGCGTAAATGCGGAATTTCAAGCTTATATTCACAGAAAACTTATGAGTTTTCAAAAACTTCGTTAGAAATCATTTAAAGCACATTTACTCACAAATTAAAAAATCTATAAGAAATACCCGAAATCTAAATATTATATTTAAAGATTATATGTAAATATAACCTCATGAGAGTTATATAAAAATATTACATTTGTGTAATTTTTGAAAAATAAAACAACAAAAAACAGTAAATTTGCGTTTATGTCAGTATACTGTGCATTTAACACTATCCGTACAAAAAGTTTGAAGAATTTGGGATAGTTTTTGAGAAAATCTTGCTTTTAATATATTTTGAACATTGCCCAAATTTCACTCCAAATTACGGGAAAATTTCTATTTAAAAAATGTACATGACATTAATTAAAGAAAGGACTGTGGAGAACAAATTTAATTCGAAGGAAAACATCTATTTCTTCAATAAGGAATTGTAGGAAGACGCCGAAAAAATTTCAATGTTTCGCAATTTTCGAAAATTCAGAGTTAACAGTGAAAATCGGACCTTTGCCATCATTATAAGTGTATTTGACTCGATTCTTACAAGAGATTTAAAGAAAATTTTGGAACCATTTTTGAGAAATTTCTTAAAATGTCCCGTGGGGATTCATGAAATGTACCCCCAAAACTTAAACAATGTTTTTGAATAACGCAGAGCTTCGAGTTGAGCCAGAATGACCAGGGAATATTCATTCAGGAGAAATTCCTAAGAAGTAGTTCAGGCGCTATTGTTGTTCACAGGCAGGCCGAGAGAGACGGGCAGGCGGACTGACGGATGTAAAAAGAAAACCACTTTTTCGGTATTAGGGGATCCAAAACCATGTATTTCCGTTGAAATCTCGAAATCGATTTTCCGCTGCATTACATCACTTTCTCTATACTACGTAAAGTATTGCGTATAGAAGGACTATTCGAGAAAGTAAAAGTGAAATTAGAATAAAACACCCGTATGCATTTAAAAATTGGGGGGGGGGGTAGTCCCGTTCCTTGACAGCGACATCTACATATTGATGCAACGTTATACCCTTTTGCGCATGTGCTAATTGTGTATAACGTGTGGCCATCGGCTCGACCTCGGCGCGCGCGCGTCGGGCGCCGCCGATAAGAGGGCGTGCGCGTGTTGTCCCTCTGGCGCACGTCCGCCGCGCGCGACACGTGTGAACACCGCCCTGTGCACCATTTACAAGCGCCAGCGCGCGTATAAAAATGCGCCGGCCGCTGCAGGTGTCATTCCCACAGTGCACTCGCACCCAACGACTCGACCACCCGCAGGACATTACTTTCACACCATGAAGATCGTTCTATTCTTTGTGGGAGTGTTCGCACTTTCTAGTGCTCTTCCGGAGAATGCCGACTTAGTGAAGATTGATCCTTCTATTAATAAATACGTCATCGTTAATTCTCCTCTGAGACTCGGGGATGAAATTCTTCGACATTACAAATCGCACCCTGGCAAGAAAGAAAATGATGGGGTAGTAATCATCCATGACTGCCCACATTGCCAGAACAAAGGGGGAGACTGTTCGAGCTCCAGCAGCTCTTCGGAGGAAATCATTGAAGTCATCATTGAGGACAGTTCTAGCTCCAGCAGCTCTTCCGAAGAAATCGTCATCATTGAAGAAAGTTCCTCCTCAAGCTCCAGCAGCTCTTCCGAAGAAATCGTCATCATTGAAGAAAGTTCAAGCTCCAGCAGCTCATCTGAGGAAATCATTGAGGTCATCATTGAGGACAGTTCTAGCTCCAGCAGCTCTTCCGAAGAAATCGTCATCATTGAAGGAAGTTCCTCCTCAAGCTCCAGCAGCTCTTCCGAAGAAATCGTCATCATTGAAGAAAGTTCCTCAAGCTCCAGCAGCTCATCTGAGGAAATCATTGAAGTCATCATTGAGGACAGTTCTAGCTCCAGCAGCTCTTCCGAAGAAATCGTCATCATTGAAGAAAGTTCCTCAAGCTCCAGCAGCTCATCTGAGGAAATCATTGAGGTCATCATTGAGGACAGTTCCAGCTCTAGTAGCTCTTCCGAGGAGATTGTCATTATTGAAGAAAGTTCCTCTTCAAGCTCCAGCAGTTCGTCGGAAGAAACGGTAATCGTCATTGAGGATTCGAGTTCTAGCTCCAGCAGTTCTGAAGAAATCATTATCCATGAGAGTTCTAGTTCTGAGTCTTCCGAGGAAGAGAATACAATTGTCCTCGTGGACTGCGGAGACAAAGAAGTATCTTCTTCGTCTTCCTCAGAGGAAATAATCATAGTTATCGAAAACAGTAGCTCCAGTTCAAGCTCTGAGGAAGTCGTCATAGTGGATGACTCAAGCTCAGAAAGTGAAGAGAAGCGTACTCTGATCATTGTCGTAGAATGTGGAGACGAAGTATCTTCTTTGTCATCTTCATCATCTGAGGAGATCGTCATAATCCAGGACTCCAGCAGCTCTAGTTCATCTTCGTCGGAAGAAATCGTCATCGAGCACCACTCGAGTTCCTCGAGCTCATCTTCGGAAGAGATCGTCATCGTGGATCACAGCTCCAGCAGCTCTAGTTCATCTTCAGAGGAAATTGTCATTGTGGATCACAGCTCCAGCAGCTCTAGTTCATCTTCAGAGGAAATTGTCATCGTGGATCACAGCTCTAGCAGCTCTAGTTCATCATCAGAGGAAATTGTCATTGTGGATCATGGCTCTAGCTCATCGTGTTCTTGCTAAGGGATTTATGAGCTTGTAATTTCTAAGATCAAAACATATCTTTTTGACATTGGCGTGATAAGAGTTGCCAATTGGTTCAAATTGTAATTATGATGTATGTATGTTACCTTTATTTGCTTTAATGGCAATAGAAAATAACTTATTTCATTTGTTGATTTAATTTGATTTACAATGTTGCTAATGTTGTTTTTAACGTTCAATAAATTCTTTTGAATAACTGAATCGATGAATAGGTATATTTTTTGTTTCCTAAAAATTTACTTATTCTTTCTCAGGAACGGAGAAAATTATGAGCACAGAATCTGAAAAGGACACTGTATTCTCAAAGTAAATGAAAAAGCTACTACATAAAAACAATATTTCAAACATGTTGATTTCATGCATGAAAGGCTACGTCAAGATTAGTAGCCAGATTTACAAAACAGCATTCTACATCTGTTGGATATATATATATATATATATATATTATCGTGAGTTTCTTACTTAACAATCGAGCTGGATCTCTTTAAAAAAAATTATTCACCTGTTCGGCATTGCTGCTTTTCAGGGTGTTAAAAAATACGGTTGCTTCACGTTAAGCCAGACCATTCCTTACTGTTGTTTCCATGTGGCTACTTCCCGAGCTGGATCTGAAGACAGGTCAGCTTGAAATGTTTAGCGGAAGGAATTGTCTGCGAATATTTGGCCGAGAAGAGCAACAAGGCGTAAACATCGACAGAATGGTCATTCATATAGCCACAAAGATGTTTGTAAGCTTGTCCATTAACGATATTGGTTGGAGCCATACAGTCGGGCGCAAAATCGCAGAAAAAACCTGGCCGATTATCGTTAAGTTTCTAAGACACATGTGGCGGCGGGAGGTCTTCCAGTCGTAGAAGCAGCTGAAAGGCAAGAACATCATCATTCGAGAGGACCTCATGCGCCAGCCACTGGACGTTCTGCACGTTGCCATCTCCAGCTGCGGAATGTCTGGACAGAAGAGGGGCAAACTGTAATTAACTCTGGTAACAAACGCTTCGGCCTCTAAACACTAGGGAGTTTTAGTGCCGGGAGTAAAGAGACATCCTTAAACTCTATTGATCACGTGACTAACGACTTTATTCTGTGAAGTACCCCCTGAATACACACACACATATATACTAGCGCACCCGTGCGAGAAGTCTCGCATGTTAAACCTCAGCCTAATTTTTCCTCAGGGTATTGTGAAACTGAAACGTATGAACATGTGCCCCGCTTACTAACTGTTCCGTTTGGGTTAATAATATTTATTCTTACTCTTTACATGCATATGTTAGATAACATAGTAGATAACTCAGCTTTCAGCTTTAACCCACACTGTGTTGTAAATTCCGCAGATATATTTCCTTGGAATTTAACTACATTCCTAGTACATTGTAGAGTCATTTGTATTAGTTTTACTAATTTGAATGGTGTACCAAACTCATGTAGTACCTTTATGACTTCCCTTCTATTTATATTATCATATACGTGCTTGAAATCTATTTACAGATGGTGAATATATATATATATATATATATATATATATATATATATATATATATATATATATATATATATATATATATATATATATATATATATATATATATATATATTGCTCATACGCTTTCTTCAGTATTTGCCCGAGGCTCAAAATTTGTTCTGTAGTACTTCTTCCTTCTTCCTAAAATCACTTTGATACTCACCTATAGTTTGATCATAATATATTCTTATTTTTGTGGCTAAAGTTGGTGAGAATATTTTATAAACCGTACTCAGCAACGCTCTACCTCTATAGTTCTTACATTCCATTTTACGTCCTTTCTTATGTATTGGATGTAGAACAGCCATTTGTCAATCTCTTGGCATTTTTTCTTCCATCCATACTTTACGTATTAATTCATGTATTTCCATCCATAAATTTTTTTTAGTTTATAAAGTTTAACTTTATAAATTCTGACGCTATACCTTTCAAACACCGGGGCTTTTTCTTTAATTTCCTTATTGCTGCATAGGTTTCATTCCTTGTTGTTTCAATTAATTCCAATTTCCATAATATTTTCACTTTGTTCACTCTTGGTTTCCATTCAAAAGCTGCTGGAAATATTCCATCCATCTGTCTATCACTTTTCCTTCTGTGCCTATAAAATTTCCTTCCTTGTCTCTGCACATAAATATTTTTGGTTGATATTCCCCTTCCTCAAAGGAAAGAAAGAAAGAAAGAAGGAAACTATGGTATGATGAAGAATGTAGGATGGTGATACAAGAGAGGGAAGAATACAGGAAGAAAATGTTGGAGAGAAGAATGCGAGGGAATGTAAAGGAATATGAGGATGTAAGACGTAAAGCAAAAAGGGTAATTGGGGGAAGAAAAAACAATATGAAGAGGAATGTTAAGATGGTATACAAAGATTAAATTGACGAGGTGAAATTAGAAAATTTTATGGAATACAGGGATTTATATCGACAAAATACATTTTGATACAGATCACAGAATGGTGACAGCAAAAATAAGATTTGAAAAGAAAATATTTACAAAACGCTACCACATGAAAATGGAAAGTATACAGATTCACACATTCCAAGCAGAACTAAAACAACAGTTAACAACTAGATTGACAGAAGTGATAACAAACCTTCAAGGAGATGAATGCATTATAGAAGGAGAGAGAGATGAGAAATGCATTATAGAAGCAGAAAGGAAAGCCATACCCAAGGCCAGGAAAAGTAGGAAGACGTGTAAACTCAGTGAAGATAATCAAAAGCTTCTGGACAAGAGATAAAAAGCACGGCTATTAAAAACCCAGTCAGAAGAAGGAAAGGATGAATTTGCGAAACTGAATAAAGAAATCAAACATGCTATCAGAAAAGAATTGAGAAACTACAAAAGTAAAACAATTAAAGAAATTATAGAATCATCTAAATCCATAAAAAAGATACGAAAAGAGCTAGGAGAAGGAAAGAAGGGGATACTAGGAGTAAAAAACAAAAACGACTAGAGAGAAGCCAGAAGGAGTCAAATACTCAAAGCAGCAACTACGGTTTACCAGGAGCTATACTCTAGTAAAGAAATACACAGAGAGGAAACGATACAAGAAATATTGAAGAAAACCAAAAGGGAAGAATCAGTTCCTTACATCCTTACAAGTGGGGTGCGAACAGGTATTGGAGACTTGTAGAACGGGAAAACCCCAAGGGAAGACGGTGTTTATAACGAAATGTTAAAACTAAGAGAAAGCCAGGTAACAAAACCACTTACAGAAATATTCAATAAGATTTTAGAAGAAGAAGAAATACCCATGCAGGGGACAAGTGTAATTACACTTATACACAAGAAAGGCCCCAGTGACGATTTGAATAATTACAGACCCATTAGTTTAATATCTAGCATGTATAAACTGTTTTCCAAAATTTTAACACGATGGATTACGAAAAGACTAAATGAAAACCAACCAACAGAACAAGCTGGGTTCAGATCGGGATACTCAACAATATATCACTTACAGATAGTGAACCGAAAAATAGAGAAATGCGAGGAATTCAACCTTAAACCGTACATCTCATTTATATACTATAACAAAACTTGTAATTCCGTCGAAAAACAGTATGTAATTCAAGCACTACAGCACCAAGGAATTCAGAGCAAGTACCTAAGAGTACTGACAAAACTATACACAAATAGTTGGGGCAAAAGCACGATGGAAACAACAGGAGAGAAATTTAGACTTACTAAGGGAGTAAAATAGGGAGATACCATCTCACCAAAATTGTTTTCAGGACTTTTAGAGGACATTTTTAGGAATATAAACTGACAAGAAAAAATTGGCATCAACGTAAATGGAAGCACCTGAGATTTGCAGATGATATTGTTTTATTTGCGAAATCAGCGAGAGAACTACAAGAAATGATGACCCAGTTGTGTGACCAAAGTGCCGTGACAGAGCTGACTATGAACACAGCAAAAACAAAACTAATGACAAAGCACACGTGTGGACGCAATGAGATAATTCACTTCACCTACCCAGACGGTCGCCCCGCGTGGCCCACTCACTAGCGAGAGGGATTCACGGACCTACCTCCACACGAGACGCCGCCAACTGTAACACTCGCGCGCGCGCGTGCCTCACTCACGCCTCACTCACGGATGAAGAAATATAAAAGGCTCTTACGGACTAAGATCAATTATTGAAATACTGGAAGGGAAGTGAAAAGCAGGCTGCCTGCAATGGAGACTTCTGGCGGAATCGACAGAGCGGGAACATTGAAGCTAGGGCGGCGGGATTAACCTTTGCGGGACCCCAGAGCGGTCTTTGCGCGGGGGACTTTATGACGTAATTTACTCCGTTTTTCAATATTGATTTCCGTTCAGGGTCAGGAAAAAATCGGAATGTGATTTTATATCCAGAAGATAAACCAAACAAAATTTCTTAAGAATAACTATTTAGGCGCCTTACGCTTTTCGAGAAAAGTGAATATAGTACGTAATACATTGTAAATTTTGGGACTCAGAAGTAAACAAAGTGCATTTCACCAAATAATTACAGTATTTAACATGTTATGTTTATGTATATAAACCCATTAGGAACAACATGTAAGAAATCTACATTAAGTCATAACTGATCACAGCATTAATTAAACAAAAATATTGTCTGTAACAATTATAATTTGAACCCATTCAGGAGTGCAAAAACAATTTTTCTTGTCTTGTCAAACAAAGCGAAACACGCATGTATGTCTATAATACAGTTACTAATATATTACGCAACTACTTTGTAAAGCATCATTATAAACGAGCATATATTTTATTTTGTCAATCAAAGGGTTTTTTTAAACAACATAATTATGACGTCTCGGGTGTTTGACATCTGTGCGGAAAAACAGTAGTCGGCGGTTCGCTTTAGCGCTAACTCTCCACTATTCTCTCGCTGCTATTGGCAGAATGTGTGAGTAAGCAAATACATCATAATCAGTGCCATAAGATGTCATTTTATGAACGAGTTCTTGTAACGAAAAAGGTCGTTTAAAAGACTGAAATACCAAAAAAATGCTTTATTTACAGTTACGTTTAAGTTTCCAAGAAAACACAGTACATTTGCATGTTTCGAATTAGGCCAAAATTTTTGATTTTTCTTAATTTAATTAATAGAAATAATATTTCAAAATACGAGTTAAGAATTTATCCATTTCAGATGGTAGACCGAGAACGAAATTAGTTCCTACCGTGGTACAGGAAGGAACTTTCCATCTAATGTTATATTTTCAGTCAGAAAACCAAAAAAAATTATTCAAAGTAAACATCATGATCTTGGTAGATATCAGTGGCAGCTCGTGTCGTAGGGTAGTGCCAGTATGCCATGACACCAAGGAACGAACCAACGACAAAGAAGGAAAAGAAACTTTTCACCACAAATGTGTATAAAATAACTTTTCTTCAAAAATGATTTTATTTATGGTAATTCATTTCAACGAGCGTTTAGTCTTTTATTGCCCTTACAATATTCTACACAAACGCTCGGGGTGGAGTGCTATCTGCTGGTCTCTTTCTAAACTGCTGAGCCGCCTACAGATTGGCTACGTCTCAGCCCATTTAACGCTGTACAAAGAACGCTGTGTTGATTTGTGTGCTTCTCTTATGGATGAGACGGAGCTAAAATCGAACAGGTACAGTAATTTACATTCTGCCCCATATAATGAAATTAAGGAACTGTCTCCATCAAGCAGACTACACTGCGGTTCTTACAGAGCTACCTTCCAACGTCACTGAAGGCCCGTCACCACGGTGGTATTAAATTAGACTTACGTGACGGCTTTTATCGTATTCCACTTCACGAACGCTTCCTACCCTTTGCGGGAGTGTGTTTTAAAGAAGAAGCCTTCCGGTTCATCTGTCTGCCAACGGGCTGGCCCCCTCATCATGCAAACCGCGATGAGGGCGGCTCTCGGCCAGCTCTGCGGGTCACAGTTCTTTGTCTACTACGATGACATATTACTGTTAAGCACGAACGCAGATACTCTCATCAGTGCTATGCATCGCATCATTAGTGCCGGTTTCAACGGAGAAGAGCACTACCGTACCAACTACGCGCTCGAAGTATTTGGGCGTAATTCTCAGCTTAGAGGACCACGCCATGGCGGCCGACCCCGATTACGTGGCCGCCATCGCTTCGGTACCCGTTTCATGGCTCTACACACCACGATTTGCAGCATCCGTGGCAGGAACGATCCGGTGGCTTACCAATGCCACAAACGCGAGCTACCCGCTCGCGCGCCTCCTCCAGCACCACCCTACATACGCAGCGGCTACGACCAGTGCAGAGATCAACGCACCCACAGGTGCGACCATACATCTTGGTGTACGCGGATGCTACACCGGACAGAGAAGACGGCGGCAATACCCGCTTCCGGACGCCGTTTTACGGCGAGGGCATCTTTGAAACGGAACCGGAAGCGGCCTTACTTGCTATAGTGTATTTTTGTGATTTCTTTGTAAATATCTATGTGGACAATAGTGCTGTTTTTCATGATTTGTCTAAACTTGTTTGCCATGTTAATCATCCTTGTTTACTTGCGCTTGGGCTTATACTAATGTACAATTCTCCGTAACTTGGGTCCCGAGCATTGAACATAAAGCGGATGCACGGTCACGCTGGCCTCCGGCGGATCAGGCTACCCGCGTCGTCGGTTTCGGCGGTGTCGTCCTGCTGTTGCCGGTGTCGCTCCTGGCGAGCCTACTCCTCCGCCTGGTCCTGGGCTTCCAGAGGAATGGGTCCCGGAGGTGGAGGGGCGGTTCCTTGCAGCTCATCGAAGGCACGTAGCAGGTCGTTGTAATCCGTGTCGTCATAAGGGTGGCCCGCGCTGCCTGATGAGCCCAACAGGGTGCCATGATCCACGCCGGCCGCCTATTGCGCATTGGCACGCGCGCGCGGCCTCGTGGAAAGGGACGACGTCCCCGTCCCCGTCCCCGTCCCCGTGCGCACGTCGGGGCGCGCGTCGCCTGAGGCTTTATCCTAATACTCTGAGGTCTCTTCGGCGTTGGCGGCCGCGACTCGCCGTCCGTGCTTCAGTGCAATCACGAGGAGGCGGACACGTTCGCGGACGAAACACTGGTCCGCGTCGTCCAGCTCGTGGAATCGCGGGCGGATGATTGATAACACGTTTTTTTCCATCT
>BLKR01007625.1:0-34135 GCA_011170035.1 Teleogryllus occipitalis
CAATTAGTGTAAAATTGCACAGTTTGGAATTTTACTGAACGAATTTGCCAAATAATAGTTCTATTGCACTTATGCAATTTTCTTATTGCACTTATATAATTTTCATATAATCAACTTGTTTTAATTTATCTTTAAAAGAGTTTCATTTAAGAAAAAGTTTTTATGATTTTTAGTTACCCAGCAGTGCATTCGGGTGGCATGAGAAACCCGAGTGCTGTTTAAGAATCAATTCTGCATTTTGATGCCTTAAGATTTGATCGTCTGTATCTTTCATGATGCCTATTGTCTAATTAAAATTTTGGGGTTATTGCATCAGGGATAGATCCGCGGCACTTGATTGCGGTCGCTTAGTAAACGCGCATTCGGGGTCTATCTTATGTCAGTCTTCGCTGTTCATGCCCACACGAGAGCTAGTACCATTTGACCTTACGTTTGGGTTCGAAGCTTTGCGACAAACTGCACTGCGTTTCAAATTCATCGAATTTCTCTGAACAGACGTTGCCCTACAAGGTACAACAAAGAATGAACGCATTTTCTGACCGTTTTAGCAGCGTGTACACATACAAGTGAGGCTGAGCACACAAACAAGTATAAATGTAGAACGAATTTTTTCCTATTTGAAACTATATTTGTTGACAAATATTTCAAGAAAATAATGTATCAGAAAATACTTCGAAAATAGAGATAATTGCAAATTATGTATAATGAAAACACTTCAGAACAGTTTTTGAGAACATTTCTTCATTAATTTAACAATTTTTGATATCTGAAGTTATATTTTTTTTCGATTTTTTTTACTTTTACAAATTAATGAAAATTTTGAAAAGCAAAATTATTTATAGATAGAATTATACTTTTTTTATTTTTGAGAGTAATTCACACGAAGCTTCAACAACATGTAATACTTTGGCAGAAAAATCACTTGTTCTTCCGTATGCTCTGATCTCGGCAGTTCCTGAATCCAACGCAGAACACCTAAATCACTTTCCATGAAATAATGTACCCTCGCCGACACGTAAAATGAGTAACGGCTAATTTCTGAAGTCCTAGTACTTCTGCACATTCTGGCAGCACTGTACGGAGAACGCCATCTGCTTCTTTCATAGTTAACTATTACAAAAGAAGAATCTCAACCAACTGCCAACGAGTGAGAAGCTGATAGGCCGGATTTCGCCCAATCATATCTAGCATGAACGTTCCGTATGATAGGCGTGTTTATCGTAAGGGTTGAGAGTATTGGCGCAGAAGGCACAAGGGGTCGGGAATGATTGCATTGCGTCCTAGTGCAAGCCATTCGATGGCCTATATGAAAGACATAAAGATAATATTATACATTACGACATATTCAGCACATGCAATAGAATTAGTGGATTTGAAAAATATTTAATTGCATTTTTCACATAACCCAGATTTACTTGCGAAAAATCAATTGAATTAATTTTAATGCAAAACAACTTAAGTATATGAACGAATATTACGAATCCGAGTCGAAGAAATGAAGTGTGCGAAGGCGGCTCCAGGATCGGGAAAATGTTTGGGGGTGGAATGTTTTGGCGAAGTAATAGTGTTTAAGTATCCCGGTTTACCAAATTTAATATTTTTGCAACAATTAAACTAGGTATTTACTAATAATTTAGCATCTGTCAAAATTGTTATTTTGCAATATTCACCTCTGAGACAAATTGAGGACCCTCCCGGTCGGTACAGCTCACGTTTCGAAATTGTTTATAAAATGTTTAATTGTTGCAAAATTGTTAATTCGTAGTTTTCGGTTCTGCAAATATTGCAAATTTTTGTTTTCTCTAAACTGTCTTTAAACGAGATGCAAAATTCCACGATCCAATCGGCGGTATCTCCTTTCATTATCGAGATAAGAGTATGTTATGTTCGGAATAATACACGCTTTAACCAACACAGATTTATTAACACAAAGTACATCAGGTACACTTCCAGATCCCAAAGAATGTACCATAAAAACAGCAAAAATCGATAACCAAATGTCCAGGAGATGTACCGAAACTAGCAGGGTCTAACAGACAAATAACCCAGAATTCCAATAAACTTGCCGGGCCAACAATCACTCTAACACAGTACGAATCTCCTAGCTTAACATCACTCAATCACCAAACTCTAACGCTCTGTCTTCGGGCTGGCGGCGCCCGCACTTAAAGCGGACGGCGCTGCAGACTCGCTGCCCCGCTGCTGGCTCTCCGGCCAGCTCGTCTGTAGGGATTGGGCGGCGTCTTCACTGCTCCGCTGCCTCCGCCGACTCCCTCGATTGCCGCTGAGCGCTCCCCGCTAGGCGCGCTCTTCAAAAGTTGTTCACAGCCGCGACACCTCCCCTCTTGAAAACGTCGTGTACGGAGCAAAACGTACACGGCGTCTTGTGGACCTCCTTGGTGCTACCGCCGGAAGCTCCGGCGTGGGCGGCGGCTCTGTGGGCTGTTCCTGTAATGGGGCATCAAAAATAAGCTCTCTCATAGCTCTCTCTCTTATATTCCTCTCGGAGCCTCCCCTTAAAGTGTCTACTGGCTCCAAGGTGTACCTGGAGCGCAACTGCCCCTGGTGACTCACCGTTTTGCTAAATGTCAGAATTTCATACACTTTACTTCCTCGTACTCCCGTCACCACTCCAGGTCACCAGGCAGGCTCCTTTTTAAATGAGGTACAGTAAACTTTGCTGCCTACCTGGAATTTCGGCCTCAACTCTTCCTTGCGACTGTTGCGACTGTCCTGATTTTAACAACGACAGCAGCGACCTATGCTGCCGGCCATGCAGAATCTCTGCCGGGCTCTTCCCTTCAGGCCCAGGTAGCGTCCTATAAGTTGCCAGCACCCGCATCAGCGCCCTGCTCCTCTCAGCACCGGCGTCTCTTGCTTTTCGCATTGCCGTTTTAAATGTGCGCACGCACCGCTCCACCTCCCCATTAGACTGAGGGTGGAACGGCGGCGCACATATGTGCTTGATGCCATTGGACCTACAGAAGTGAAAAAATCTTGATGTAAATTGGGGTCCATTGTCGGACACCAATGCCTGCGGCAGTCTCTCTGTCACAAAGATCTTCTCCAAGGCATCTATCGTCGCCGAGGCCGTGGTGATTCCCATCTCCACTATGAATGGGAAATTGGACAAAGCATCAACTACCACTAGCCACATTTTCCCCCAAAAGGGACCGGCGAAATCTACGTGCACTCTCTCCCAAGGCGCCTCCGGTGTCTGCTACGAGTGCCAATCCTGCCGCGGGGCGGACTGATTCATTTGGCACGCGTTGCAGCTCCTAATCATCTCTATGTCCTGGTTCATGCCGCGCCAATAGCAGTGGCGCCTTGCTAACTGTTTTGTACTATCCCCCAATGTCCTTGGTGTAGCAATTCCAGTACCTGCTTCCTGAGGACTCTCGGTATCACCACCTTGGTTCCTCTTTCACTGGCTAGTAATAACACACCCGACTTAACTGATAAATTGTCTCTTTTATTATACCACGCAGTGCTACTCTTTTCACAACTCCTTGGCCAACCTTTCCTTACATACTAACTACCCGCAACTCCTTATCCTGGTCCGTAGCTGACGCAATCGTTGCGGCTGTGTTGGGGAAATCTTGTAGCACCTCCAAGTTTTCCAGATCGACTTGCTGGCAGGCCTCCTCCGATTCGTCAAATTCCACGTCTGGACCTACTGGCAACCTAGACAGCGCGTCCGCGTTGGCGTGCTGTGTCGTGGGCCTATAATGGATCTGATAATGGTAGTTAAAAACAAAGCCCACCTTTGCAGTTTCTTTGCCATACTTTCTGGCAACCTCTTTCCCATATTGAATAACTGCACCAACGGCTTATGGTCCGTGGTAATATGAAATTTGGAACCATAAATGCATTCATTAAACTTTTTAACCCCAAAAATTACCGCTAGGCCTCTTTTTCTATCTGGGAGTAATTTTTTTGACGTTTGTTTAATGATTTAGACGCGAAAGCGATGGGGCGCTCTACACCCGCTTCATCCTTTTGCGATAAAAGTGCCCCCACTCCATAGTCTGACGCGTCAGTCGCGATCGAAGTCAATCTACCGGGGATGTAATGGTTAAGCTGAGTTGCTTTGACGATCACTCTTTAATTTATCAAGTGCCACCACGCATTCTGGTGACCACACAAATTTTACTCCCTTCTTTTTCAACGCATTCAAGGGGCTGCAATTGACGAAAAGTTCTTAATAAACTTATAGTAATAGTTTATTTTCCCTACCAAAGCTTGAAGCTCCTTCACATTCTTGGGAGCAGGGAGTTTTTTTATGGCCTCCACGTGGTGCTGCGTTGGCTTGATACCGGACTCCGTTACTTCATGGCCCAGGAATGTCACCTGCTGCTTGAATTCACACTTCTTAAAATTTACTTTGAATCTCCACTCGGCCAAAAGCCCAAACAAATCTTTTAAGTTTCCTATGTGCTCTTCAACGCTTTTGCCCGTCACGATAATATCGTCCAGGTAGTTAATACATCCACTCATCTGTGACGTTATCTGCTCTAGAACTCTCTGGAAAATAGCAGCTGCTGAAGCAATTCCGAAAGGCAATCTATTATACCGGAATAGCCCTAAAGGAGTGTTCACCACTAACACTTTTTTTGCTTCCTCATCGAGGGGAATTTGCAAGTATGCATCTTTTAAGTCTATTTTAGTGAACTGCTGACCGCCTGCCAATTTGAAAAATAAATCTTCCGGCTTGGGAATCGGATGCTGCTCAATTTCTAGTTGTTCGTTCACCGTGCTTTTAAAATCACCACATAGACGCACATCCCCATTGCTTTTCGACACCACCACTAACGGCGTAGCCCAACTGCTTGTCACTTTTGTAATAATTTCCTGTTCCTCTAACCTTTTCAGTTCTGCTTCCACTTTCCCTTTAATGGCCCACGGCACCGGCCGTGCCTTAAAAAATCTAGGCTTAACATTCTCCTTTTAATTTAAGTTCTGCCTCAAATTTTTTGCATCTACCTAATCCTGGCTGAAACACTTCAGAAAATGCATTCTTCAGTTCATCGACCAATGTCGAAACTTTTTCCTGTTGTAGAGTAAATACATTATCCACCACTCCTAAGCCAATTTTCTCAAAATTGTCCAAGCCCAGAATGTTCATTACGTCATACCTGTCTACCACAATTACTTCCAAAACTGCTTTCCTGTTCTTATACACAGCTGGAATTTTCACTTTTCCTACCACTTTAATTGGATCTTTACCAAATCCGAAAACTGGTTTTCCTACTTTTTTTACCTGGGGACAACCTAATTTTTTATGTGTCTAGATTTATTAAAGTAACCGTTGCGCCTGAGTCCACCAAAAAATTTACTTTATTTTTTCCCAACTCTAAATCCAGGATCAGCCTCTTTTGTCCCTTACTATTTAGCACTTGATTAACTGTGTTAATATCCATTTCTTCTTGTTCTGCTAACCTTCTTTCCCGCCTTTCTAGTTTTACCTGCCAACACACTTCCCTTATGTGGCCCGATTTACCGCACTTGAAACACTGCGCTTGCCTAAACTTGCACTGCCACCTCTGGTGTGACTTTCCAGTTTTTTACACGACTTCCTTATCTGGTTATCGGCACTGTAGTTGCTGCCACTATCAATGCTACTACTCGCACTGCCATGCTTATCTAATCGCCGCTGATAACGCAGTGCCCTTCTGACGTCACCCGACTTGCTTGAGCTGGAAGTGTCCACCGATCGATGGCGCCGCGGCCGGCCCCTTATCTTGCGCTCCAAGGTTTTACTCGCGCTCCTGCTGTTATCGCGGCGGCGCTCTCCCCCGGAGTCCGCTTGCATAATCTGATTATCGGCCGCGATCTGCCTTGCCGCTTGTGTCGTAACCTCGAACGTCGTTGCTAATCTGCGCACTTCCTGCAGAGACGGATCACTACTGTTAAGCGCTTGCATTCTGATGCCGTCTTCGGGTGTATGCAGAATTACTACATCCCTAATTAAAGTTTCTGCATAAGATTGTTTACAAGACTCCGATTGATACATAAACTCAGTTTTTAGCTAGCCCGTTCAGTTCCGTTATCCATGCAGCATGCGTATCTTTTTCTCTCTTTCTGCACTGAAAGAACGCATACCTGGCCGCGACCACATGTGGTTTCCTCTCATAGTGCTTGTCTAACAATTTTGATTTCTGACCACTTAAGTTTATTAACTTCTTGTCCGGTACACAACTTTTTTAACAGTGTGCAAATTTCACTACCACCACAACTAAGGAACGCTGCTCTTTTACTCTCTTCACTCTCGACCCCACAAAAAATCCAATGCTGTTTTAGCCTTTCAGAATTTTCTAACTGCGGCCTAAAAGTGTCAAAAGGTGCAGGCTGTTGCTTGCCTTTGTTCTGACTCACCGCCTTCATCGTTTCTAGTTGCGCTAAATGCTGTTTGGCTTGCATTTCCAACATCTGCTGCATAAATTGTTGCTGCTGTTGTTGAATGAACTGCAGCACCTGCGCCAATTCCGATTGAGCTGGTGTGCTCGCCATCTTCTGCTTGTAGAAAACCAGGCTGTTGCACTCACTTTATACTTCGTCGCCTGCTGCTACCGGCGACAACACGAAAACAACTTTGCCAAAAGTTTTATCCTCGTCGCCAATTGTTATGTTCGGAATAATACACGCTTTAACCAACACAGATTTATTAACACAGAAAGTACATCAGGTACACTTCCAGAACCCAAAGAATGTACCAAAAAACAACAGCCAAAATAGATAACCAAATGTCCAGGAGATGTACCAAAACTAGCAGGGTCTAACAGATAAATAACACAGAATTCCAATAAACTTGCCGGGCCAACAATCACTCTAACACAGCACGAATCTCCTAGCTTAACTTCACTCAATCACCAAACTCTAACGCTCTGTCTTCGGGCTGGCGGCGCCCGCACTTAAAGCGGGCGGCGCTGCAGACTCGCTGCCCCGCTGCTGGCTCTCCGGCCAGCTCGTCTCCAGGGATTGGGCGGCGTCTTCACTGCTCCGCTGCCTCCGCCGACTCCCTCGATTGCCGCTGAGCGCTGCCCTCTAGGCGCGCTCTTCAAAAGTTGTTCACAGCCGCGACAGAGTATGTAATTGTTTATAAGAAATTAGTTCATGACAACTCACATTTGTTTGAGAGTCAATCTTTTCGCAGTTCCCTCACAAATCTACCCTTAAAGTGGTTTTGCAAACGTAACGTGCACTTAGCGGCACTCGTTTTGCATCCGACCCTGACACCACAATGCTATTTGAAACTACCTTCAGAATGAAAGTCTATTGAGGTCATTGCTTATCGAGACAAAAGCATGGAAACTCGAGTTCTTACAATTGCTCCCTAAATACGTAAATGCCAAAAAATTCATCTTCTGAGATCGCACAAATTCTCCGAGCATATAAAAGAATCAGTCGTTTCAACTACGAACCCGCTACCCCATAATAGTCATAACATTCACAAATTCTTTAATTAATTATGTTCTTCAAATGCGCCCGTGTCTCTGAAAAGCAAACACCACACACTACCATTTAAACTAATAATAACCATTCTTGAATGAATAAGTTTCTTTTTAAATTAGTTGCGCCTTCCTAACGCGTCTCCAAGCCCTTTGGGGGCATTGGGCGCTTAATATAATGCTCTTTGAAATGTTTTTATTGTAGTCACTCATTTACTTTAGTTCCTTCGACCAGGGGCATGTTCATATCTCCTTTTAATCGTTTGTAGAATATCATTTCAAATTATATTAGCAACGGAATTGTAGAGTTTTATTGAATTTGAAATGACTGTTTGGATATTTTGGGACTTAATGAACAAAATATAGCTACCTAAATTTGACGCTATGAAAAGTAAACGCAAAATGCGACATATCAGTATATTATCAATATTTGTGCATGTTGGATTTAATGGAAATAGGGTCAAATAATTTGACAAAACACAATATACACTATTTTAAGAATACATATATTGTCACAGAAAAGATGAAAACAATGCTGGTCCGATTTACTCGGTTACAGAGAACGTTGTGGTGGAACAAAAAAAACTGAGCATCGCGCTCTCAATAGCAACGCTCGCGTGCGCGCCATCTATCGATAACTAACGTAATTGTGGGATGCACTAAGATTTGAATTACACCAATACTTCCCCTCGAACCACAATTAACTTGTAACGCGAAAACAAAACTAAAGGCGTTTCAGTCCAAGTCCTTCAACGCACTTCTCATGTCTGGCTCTGGCTAACCCTTTTGTCAATACGTCCGCCGTCATATCTTCCGTGGAGACATGTTCAATCATAATCTGCTTCTTCTTCACGGCGTCCCGAACAAAATGGTGTCGAATATCAACGTGCTTCGAACGCGCGTGAAACACAGGATTCGCGGACAGTTTTTGCGCGCCGATATTGTCATTCTTCACTACGACACTCTTCAAGTTTACTCCCAGGCTTCCCAGCAACTTCTTCATATGGATGGCTTCTTTTGTGGCATCGGATAAGGCCATATATTCGGCCTCTGTCGATGACAATGCCACCGAAGGCTGCTTCCTTGATTCCCAGCTGACTGCTGCACCTCCGATTAGAAAAGCATATCCGGTGTAAGACTTTCTGTCGAGCGGACAGCTCCCCCAATCTGCATCGGTGAACATCGTATAAAGCTCGTCGTTTCGAGTGTACACCAAGTTCAGGTCTCTCGTCCCTCTAAGGTATCTCAACACTCTTTTTGCCGCCTTCCAGTGAACTTCCCCGTAAGAGTTATTGTATTGACTTAAATAACTCACTGCGTGTGTTATATCCGGCCTAGTTCCCACAGACAGATACATGAGACTGCCAAGAAGTTCACGATATGGGATATTTTCCGGGCACCCCCCTTCGCCTTTTTCTTTAGCCAATTTTAAACCCAATTCTAGAGGCGTGGGCACGGGATTACAGCTGCTCATTTGAAACCTTTCAAGTATCTCGTCGATATACCCTTTCTGGTTGATCGCAATGTAGTCCTTCTTTCTATCAAATTCGAGTCCTAGGCAGTACTTAAGGTCCCCCAAATCTTTAACCTCGAACTTTTTACAAAGATGATTCTTGATTCTCTCGATTTCCTCGTCGTTAGTTGATGCAATTAGTATATCGTCTACATACACGAGGATGAAGCAGGGACCGGTCGCCGTCTGGGCAGAGTACACACACGAGTCAGCTTCGGATGGAACAGCTCCGAGTCCTCGAAGTTCAGCATCCAATCGCTCGTTCCAAGCTCTTCCTGCTTGCGGCAAACCGTAGAGTCCTTTCTTCAGGAGAAAAACCATGTTGTCTTTCTGCATTGCTTCCAACATCTCTTTGGCTTGTTCCGTGATGGATTTATCCTCTTCTTCGGTCTCGAGAATATGCTCAAGAATCTCCTCAAAATGTTTTGGTGCCTCCATGAATACCTGCTCCTTAATGATCCCGTTTAAATAAGCAGTCGATATGTCAAGCTGCCGAATTTTCATTCCTTTTGCAAAAGCCACTGCTACAGCCGTACGTATGGATGCCAGTCTCACCACTGGGGCGAAAGTCTCGTGGAAGTCGATGTCCGGTCTCATCCCAAAACCTCTCGCTACCACTCGAGCCTTGCGTTTGTCGATGGTCCCATCAGCACTGCACTTGTTTCGCAGAACAAATCTGCTCCCAATTACGCGCTGATTCTTAGGTCTGCTCACCACCGTCCAAGTCCCCTTTCTGATGAGTGATTTCACTTCAGAAGTCATGGCGTCCTTCCACTCTATGGCATCGGGTCCGGATATAGCCTTTGATGTCGGGATTTCAGCAACCACAGCTTCTTGCCCGGCGTAAACCTTACGTGGTCGTCCTGGTTGGCCGGTTAGGATGATTCTCGGTCGCCCGCGGCCTCGTTTTGTTCCCGCGTTTGCATCCCGAACTTCGTCACCTTGATCACCGTGCACGTCCCTCGTCGGTGCAAAACCTAGGAATGGTTCGTTGTCGCTATCCGCCTCCGAAGGTACAGCTGCATCGTCGTCTTCGTTCATTGATAACCACTCCTGGTCATCCTCGTCGCCTGACACCGACCCAGAATCTTGTACGTTAACTTGCTCCGGAAGAATCACCTGTGAAGAATTCCTGATGACATCTACTTCGAACCAGTCTGACTGAGTCTCGTCGTTGTCGCGAGTTTCTGGACTCTTCTCGATAAATCGTACGTCCCTGGTGACCTCAATTTTCCGAGCATCGGGTAGCCAAATTCGATATGCCTTCGCCTGATCCGCGTAGCCAACGAGAATTCCCTCCTTCGCCCTGTCATCCAGCTTCCCCTTATTTGGAGCTTTGTTCAAAACGAATGCCTTTGATCCAAACGTTCGAAAGTAGCTGATGTTGGGAATTCTGTCATTCCAGAGCTCGTAGGGAGATCTCTTCTCGATCTTCTTTCCCGGACAGCGATTCCTGATGTGACATGCTGTAGAAAACGCCTCCGCCCAAAACGATGGTGGCAGATTTGATTCTTTTAGGAGACAGCGAGCCATGTCTGCAAGCGTCCGATTCATCCTCTCCGCCACTCCGTTTTGTTGTGGAGTATATGGGGTTGTGAGTCGATGTTTTATGCCTTCTGATTTCAAGAAGTTGTCGAATTCCGCATTCACGTACTCACGCCCATTGTCCGTCTGGATCTCCTTGATTTTCACTCCATGCTTTCTCTCGACGAACGCCTTGTACCTTTTGAATTCTTCGAACGCGTCATTTTTGTTCTTCAAAAATCTCAATTCCGTCCATCTCGAAAAGTCATCAATGAAAGTGATAAAGTATAGGGATCCACCGTTAGAAGAAATCCTCATTGGCCCGCATAAATCCGAATGTATGAGCTCCAGTTTTGAAGTTGTCCTGTTTACTTCCTTTGGAAATGGCAGTCTTGCCATTTTCGCTTTGAAACACACGTCACAATTCAAGTCTTCGCTCACGTCTTGAAAATTCGCCCCCTGAAAAACTCCAGCCTTCGACGCTTCGACAAGGTCCCGAAAATTGAGATGACCCATCCTGCTGTGCCAAATTCGCAGACGATTGTCCGGCTTCCGTGTGTTTTCCTCTGCAGAGACATCACTTTGACAGCTTTCCGTCGACTTTCCCTTCACGTAATACAAGTCATCGACTCGGTTGGCAATAACCTTGGTCTCTCCGTTTTCATCAAGGATTCTCGCTTGATGCTTGTCGAAAAACACGTTGTACCCTTTGTCCGTGATCTTGGCTACTGACAACAAATTGTGTCGCAACACTCCGGAACATGGAGCGTATCAATCACTTTTATGTCAAAAATATCACCGTCCATCTCCGTCTCGATCACGGCAGTGCCCTTTCCTTTTATTACCGCAGATGCATCACTGGCCAACTTCACTCGTCCACCGTGGTTCTTTTTGATTTCAGTGAATTGGTGTATGTCACGACAAAGATGCGAAGTACATCCGCTATCCAAACACCAGTCATCTTCAGTCACCTTTTCGACCCCTTGGCATACATCAGTACTCACCTCGGTTGACGAAAGGGCTATGTTCGCTGAGTTATCGTTACTCCTCTTCGGTCTGTCGTTTCCTTTTTGCGGACATTCAGACTTCGTATGTCCCTGCTGATGACACTTATAACACTTGAATTTAAACGCTTTCCCTCTCTGGTCTCTGTTTACATCGGTTGCGTTTTCCTTTTTCTTCTTCGGTTGCTGCTTCTTACGAGTGAACATGGCTTCTTGATGTGAGTTCGACGTTCCAGAGTTTTTTCTTGCGTCGTACTCCTCGACGATCTTCGTGCGGAGGTTGTCAGGCGTTGGCAACACGTCGCGGCTCTCAATCGCCACTCGGAAGTTTTCATAGCTCGGTGGCAGGCTATACAACATCATAATTGCCAGCAAATCATCATTGATGTTTACATTCATTTCCGCAAGTTTATCAACCGAATCAAAGAATTCACGAAGGTGTTCATGAGCGTCACCACCGTCGTTCATTTTCTTCAAGGTTAAGTTTTTCAACAGCGCCGCTTTCCGTGCAGGTCCCTTTGACGCAAATGTATCTTCGAGTTTCTGCCACAACTCGCGGGACGTAGCACAATTTTTCACGAGTTTCAATTGGTTGGGTCCGATCGCCAAAATCAGATCCCACTTTGCCTTTTCATCATTCGTGGTCCATTCTTGAATCGCTGCAGCATTGTTTTCCGCTGGTTCCGGTTTCACAGTTCCTCCGCTGACGTAACTCCAGGCGTCGTTTTTTATTAACAGCGCCTTCATCTGGATTTTCCAAGTGTCGTAATTCTCGCGCCCGAGCGCTTCGATGCGCACCGTTCCGTTCGTGTTCATTGTTCACAAGTCTGCGCGCGTACGAACAAAGAGCACGCGATCACGAAAATTTCTTTTTTTTTTCGGACCGACCATGTTTCGCGTTTTTCGAATTTACGCGCTGGATCGCGTGTGCGTTGTCGAGCAGCCAATCACAACGCGCGTCGCCAAAGATGGCGTCTTCTTCTCCGTTTCTGATTTCAACGGTTGAACAACGTTGCAAAATGCCGGCGCTCGTCCCGTACTCGACGCCAACGACACTGATAATCCGGATGACACTCACGACACTGCGTTTCGTCACGCGATTCAAACACCAAAATGAAAAGTCTACAACTCGTACAGTTTCTAGTCCGAACCAACAAAGAATCGTTTCGCGTTACACGTCTCACAAAAGTCCGTAGACGCTTCCACAAAGCTCGTCCGATTCACTGCGTCACACTGGTTTTTGGCGTTCAGCGTGTTCGCACTCTATTTCGTGCTTTCCTCACGTTGATGCACCGATCTCACGCCACCTTCCACCACGTGCAATCCGCTTTGTTAAATTCGACGATTACGTCACACTTTGTCACGACGTGTTCACTTTTCTTAGTTTCTTGTTTTGTCGAAGTTTTCTTCCTGTGCGTCTTCTGGGCCCATAACCATTGTTGGATTTAATGGAAATAGGGTCAAATAACTTGACAAAACACAATATACACTATTTTAAGAATACATATATTGTCACAGAAAAGATGAAAACAATGCTGGTCCGATTTACTCGGTTACAGAGAACGTTGTGGTGGAACACAGAAAAAAACTGAGCATCGCGCTCTCAATAGCAACGCTCGCGTGCGCGCCATCTATCGATAACTAACGTAATTGTGGGATGCATTAAGATTTGAATTACACCAATAGTGCAAATGGTATGAATATACCGAAGTTAGTAGAATTTCTAAACCAACACATGTATGTAAAGGAATTCACGAATCAAATGCATAGAGACTAAGTAAAAATAAAACCATACACAGTACTGAAGAATACAGAAACATATTTAAAGTACTGGATGAAAAAGATGTGGAATACCACACATATCAAACAAAATAAAACAGAGCATTCCGTTTAGTACTTCGTTATATTCACTGTCTGTGAACAAAGAAGAAGTCAAAGATGAATGTAAATCTCAGGGCCTCCTTGTTCGTAACATACAGAAAGTGCGATATCGGGTAATCAAGAATATTTTAGACCACCTTTTTTTCCACCTTCACATTATGGAGTTTGAACCACCCAAAAACAACAAAGAAATTTACAACATTGAAAAACTTTTGAATACAAGCATAAATTTGAACCACAATATAACAAGAAAACACCAGTTCAATGCCATCGGTGCCAAAAATACGGTCAAATGAGAACCTACTGTAAAGCAACGCGTAGATGCATAAAATGCGGCTTCGAGTATTTAACAAACGAATGTCGAATGGATAAATCACAGCCGGCTACATGCATGCCGAGTTCACGAAACCAGCCAGCAAATTACAAGGGTTGTCAAGTATACAAAAATTATATTAATAAACGAAACAGAGAAAAGTAAGATATCACCACCACTTAAAAATGAAACTGAAATTTTCGAAAATTCTGAGACTTCGACGAAAATGACATCTGCGTCATTCTTTTAAGGTTTTATTGCTCTATTTGTGAAACAAAATTAAGAAAATATTTGAGACGGTTTTTGAGAAAATGTTTTAATGTAAAGTGCTTAATTTTTAAGCACAATTTACGGAAAAAGTACTCAGTAGTAGAATATGGATCACGGGATCGGTCAATTAATGAAATACATTAGTTTGCCAACGTTTCGGAATATTTAATTCCTTCATCAGGGCTAACAAAAAAACACAATCACAATAAAGGACAAACTTTTTTGAACAACATTAGAAATCACACAAAAAATTGCCAAGAATGAACATACATGAAGAAAAATAAATAAACAATTAAATAAATAAATTATATACTGTATATATAATCCAAGGTAATATAAAGGGTACACACCTTACTAATACAAACTGGCCAAACATCATGTTCGCCTACAGCCCAACTCCAATATAGAGTTGCTGAAGCACACGAGTCCATTGCAAGTCCGACCAGGGCCACGGCCTGAAAGAAAGTGAACGAAAAAACCAGTGTATTGTCAGGACCACGTGCTGAGCAACTCCATGCCGGAACCATGCGTATCCGGTTTCATTATCATTATTCATTTATTTATTTATTTTTCTTTTTTTATTTAATCTTTTCCTCCGACCACGTGTTACGGAAACACAATTTTTAACAATTATTTGTATTACTATATTATTAATAAACTCCCCTTAATAGATATCTTGAGTATTGAGAGAAAATGTAAATCATAGTATATTTACGTACTTCCGGTGAATGTGTGTTGATATTTATATTACTTAAATTCATAGGGTCAGTTTTTGTTGCATTATTTATTTATTTATTTATTTTAATTTAAAAAAAATTATATGGTAACAAGAGTTGGTGTCAACTGGGGTTTGCACAATGTAAACTCTACAATATTTATCAATGGAACACTCATATGAATGAAGTCGTTGACATCATTGCCAACACAACCAACCAAATTATCTATTTATTTATTTATTCTTTTCCCTTTTATTATTATATATTATTATATTAATATTAATATTAATATTAATGTTGTTTTTTTCTTTGTTTCTCTTTTTTGTATAATTATACATATATAATTAAATATTATATATAGTATAGATACCATACCAACCCTAACGAGGGTGGGAAAAAATAAATAAATAAACAAATAAGTTAGTTAAAACCATCAACCTGGAACCATCAGTATTCTGCCCAAATTTTAATACACAACATACAGTACTCAATTCTCATGGTCCCGTTCACGTTAAGCTATTGAGTGATACAATTGGAAATTGAAAAAGTACTGGTTTTTCAAACAATTTTAAATTCTCTTTTTTAAAGAACTGATTTTTAGAACAGATTCTGTTTATGGAAAGAATCTCTACCTTCAATTTTGTAGTTTTGAAATGTTAATATATAACAATTTTCGAAAATGCAGAGTTTGCTGGAAATGAGACGCACTCGTTTTTTCCGCCGAGAAGAAAATTTAAAGAAAAAATTGGAACATTTTTTTTAGGAAAAAAATGCTTAAAATATGTAATAACTGTCTAAATTCCACACAAAATTCGCGAAAAACACTCATATTTTTGATAATTGTAGTACATGACCTTATTTCAAAATTTGTCTTTAAAGAACACTTTCCATAAAGAAAAATCTCTAACTTCAATATTGTAGATCCAGGAAAGCACCGAAAACTTTTTGAACATTTTATTTTTCGAAAAATGAGGATGGGGAAAAATACAGAAGCTAACTCAGACTAAACGTATTAAGGGACTTAAGACAACGAGAAAGTCTGTGCCATTTTGTAGCAACACTAGATAAGTTAACCTTTGAATCTTAGAAAGGGGAAAGCAGAATATACATAACAAGGAAAGCTGAAGCAACAGCGAATTGCTGAGAGTTTTAAACTGCAAGATTTAAAAAAAAAGTATTTTACTGGCAATGTTCATAAGACGCTAAATAAAACGTTAATCCGTATTTTATTTTGTTGTAGATTATGAACTTCCAACTGAGTTAGTCAAACAATCTTGAAAAAAATATTCATTTTTTTGTATTGTATCGAATACAATAAATTGCCATTGAGAGATTGTTTAGTGTTTCCGGGCGCGCTAACTACAGTGTTCATTAGTACTGTCAGTGTTGTGCATTTTACTCCTTGGGAGGTGGTGGAATTCTTCCCTCGTTTAAACGGTTGATCCACCGTCCACCTACACTTCGGCTTACAGTGTTTCACTTCCAGATATCTTTCCAAGCGCGGTAACGGTACAACCGCGCCATGAACTATGCTCCAATCTGGTCTCCCGTCATGTGTGGTAGAGTTGGGCATGTCGGTGCATGTGTGTGAAAGAGGGAGGGAGAGAATGTGAACAATACTTGTGGCAGGAATGATCCATTCTCTGTAGTCCATTTGTTAAGGTATTGTTTTGACATTTTTACTTGCTCGTATACATACGTATATACGGCTTATAGACGTGTATACGTAGTATAGAGACAGTTGTGTAATGCTGCACAAAAATTTGGCGGATTTTTTTTGTATTTGTCGGACAAACCAGAGGAAACTGCCGGATAAGAGCAGGCGGCAGCTGGAATTCTTCTCGAATGAGTAGCGAAATTCGACCAAGATATGTAACTAGACTCAAACATCCCTCACTGTCGGGTCTCGAACTCTGGTCTCGTTCGGTCAACGACATAGTAGAGGCATGTGAAATGATGAAACTGAATTATAGCAACCTGTGCAAAAAGTCGTTAAAATCGTAGTAAAAGTTTCATTTTCGTTACGTAATTTAAAATTTTCAGCATGCAGGTATTCAATTTTTCAAATATTTCGTGTAAACAGATCTATAACATGAGCCCCTTGTCTGATTAACAAATCAGGCAAATAAATAATTACATTCAAAGCCGAAATGTTTTCAAAACACTCATTTTTTAAAATGTGACTTTAGTTTTATTATAACACTGGATTTCTCTAATACGTATTCGAATGAGTAAACGTTCTTTGGTTATTTTCTAAAAAGGAAACTAGGAATAATTTTGTCGTTTTTATAAGAACTAATATGTCGATTTCGAAACTAATGTCGAAAAAATGTACCGATACGAAATAAATTTTTGTCGTTCTTCATTTAAACGATTAGGAACCCTTGTTCTCTACCATTTGACTGAACATCGGGATCGAGAACGGCTTACTAATTAGTAAAGAGGAAGTAATTATCCAAGATATTTTTTCGACATTTTCATGAAAATGCTCAACCTAACTCGTTGCGAGTCGAATTCGATTCGGATAATATAATTTTGGGGGGCTCTTCATATAAGTCAATACGAAATCTTTAAAATTTACTCACAATATTCCCCAATTATTTTTAACTGTGAGCTCAAAGTGAGTAAAATGTTCTTGCAATTATGATTTTTGTTCGATTATTAGTAAATTCTCTGGAATTCGGAGATTTTATTTGAATTTTTGTTATCCTGACTTACATCATCAAAATTGAAAACAACTGTTTTCTTAGTGAAATCTATCGCCAGTACACTATAAAATCATTCAACTTTATAGTGTACATTTTTCAGAATATTTATATTTTTCGCGTATTTTTTATATAAATAGTACCAATGTTTCAAAAATATTAAAAAACATTTTCTCAAAAATTAATTTAATGTTGTGTTCGCCGAGTTGATATTCCTCGAAAAGAAATCTTTGTAGAAGCCCTTCGTTAGGCGAACGGTTAACATCGCGGCCAGTGTCGTAGTCGTAACTCAGTGAGTTCGAGCCGTACTCGTTAAGATTTATTTATTTTTGTTTTCTTTCATACATCAGAAGTAGCCAGATGTAAGATTCATTATCATACTATCAATTTTTGTTTCAATGTTTTTGTGGCCCTCAAAAGGGCCGGTCTTCAGGCTATCCTTCAATAGGATGACCAGAAGCCCTCGTTCTCTACTACCTGACGCATTCGTCGTGGTAGAGAACGGACGAGGTCAGCAGCGTAACCTTCACTGTTGGCTACCTCATCGCAAGCGTCTGATAACAGTTCCCACAGGGCATCTGCATTCGTTCGCTGCGGGTTGGGCCAATTTTCAGAAAGTGTTCTTTTTGTCTCGGCCCAGACGTTCTCAATTGGGTTCATATCGGCGCCACAAGGCGGCCAATCGAGAAGCTCGACTTGTTCCTGCCTTGCAAATCATTCCTGACAACTGAGATTTATGGACTGGAGACTGGTCCTGCTGAAAACGTATTACACCGTCAGGATAAAGTACCCGTACGGAAGGCACCATAACATTTTCCAGGATGTGCACATATTCCCCACCGGTCAATCCTCGCCCATTGGGGCCTTGGTCTATTCTGTGCAACATACCTAAACCGCGCGCGCTCATCCACCCCCAACACGCCACGGATACGCGACCGGAGCGGTAAGCCTCAGCCACATATTCCGCATTGTGTCGAGTGCCGGTTGGTCGAAAAACGCGTACCCGCCCATCGTTACCATAAGAAAACACACACTCGTCTGAGAAGATAAGATCTTCCCAATCACGATTTATGTTATCCTCAGCAAACGCAAGGCGGTACAGTTTATGCTCATCTCTGAGCTTCTCCTTATTTGCGGCGCGTTGGTAATTTAGTCCTGCCTCCTTCAAACGTCTCAGCGCAGTTCTAGAGCTTCCAGGAAAAGTCACTCCGTTGCATCTGCACGGCATTTGCGAAAGGTAGCGATCGCGCCTCGGAGACCAGGCGATAATCCTCAGCTGCAGTCGAAACCCTCCACAATCCCGTACCAGCCCGTAGTGAAACATCTCTGACATTCTCCATTGCCTGATCCATCGAGTCACGGTAATTGTGCGAATGCCGTATGGTCTACCCGCTTCAACGAGGGCAACCACGCGCTCTCGAACGTACTGTTCCTCGTGCGGCATCGCTTGAGAATGAATAAGTCGGCCTCCGTTTTCTTCCGTTGTATGACGGCGTGACACGTCCAGCCACACGATTGGTTGTATTCGTTTCACTCTGTCGAAAACATTTAGAAGAGAAATACGCAATAAACCTCTTCTAGTTTTATGCACGAACAAATTCTGTAAGAAATCATTCAGCACTGAAAGTTGTAAATAAACTTGTAAATTTGTAGGATTATTAAGAAATGTAAAAATAATCTTATAATATTATAATTTAGGAAGCAAATAGATCTAATTAAAGAAAAATAAATTTCATGAATTTTGTTATTTTTGATTTTGTTGGTTTCCGAAATTTAAATTTGGACTGATATCATTAATTTTCAACAAAATATTCAGAGAAACTATGCAATTAATGTTGCCAACAATATGTAAACAAAGAGAAAAGCTTTAAAATATTTCCCTTCAACTTATTTCTAAAGAAAAACGTAATTGCAAAAACATTAAATAGCAATGACAATCATAATATTATCCATATAGTATTATATTTGGGTATCTAAAAGTCTAAAGATCGCAATTACATAGAAATGAAGTGCACTTACTTGATCCATTCTTATAATATTTCATCTCCAGTTCAATGAATAATTGGTATTTGATAACTGATTCTGAAGTGAGTCATTCGGCCGGTTTCTACATTATTTGGCATTTTCGGGTTTGTAGGCCGTGGTCTAACGGAGGCTTGTCCAGACGTTTCGTCTGCGACTGTGGCAGGCATCCTCAGTGGCGTTCCTGGCCGGGGCGATGTGTTGTGCATGGCAGCACCGTGTTTACTGACGCTCCCGGGAGCTAACTTGTGCAGTTTTGTGAACGCACGAAGTGCAATGTACGTTCACGCCACTGCGGTGCGACCATTCCTACCGTTACGGGCATCTATGGCCAATCCTGCAACATGAAAGAAAAAAAACCAGATCAAAAAGATATTAGCCAACCGCCGCGCGCATTGCGTGTGCAGTGATTCAAGGCTTATATTTAAAGTCTCATTTCGCTGTTTCAGATTTCTCTTTCTCCAGGAACTGCTTAGGTCGCTTATACTTCGCCCGTTTATCGGGTTCGTATGAAGCGACCTCAGAAATGAGTGTTTTCCGAGTCAGCTGCTTTTAAAAAAAAATAGTTGTAATGCTTTTAAGGTGATCTTTAAGCAGTGGCATTGAAATGTCGCGATGCAAATCAAAAATTCAAAAATAAGAGTGTAACTGGTGGCGCAGAGGGCGGCCCTTAGGCATTCATTTTGAACTACCTGCAGTTTATTTAGCTGCAATTGCCCAACTGGGGCATGCGTAGTTCATTTGTGGCCTAATAATTGCTTTATAAAGCGTGAGCGCAGTTTGCCGTTGACAGTTTGCTTTGCTTGTAAAATAAGCATCGCAAGCGGCCTCTGGTCTGCCGCGCTTTGTTCTGCAAGTTTTCAATGTGCACGTTAAAAGTGAGTGATTTGTCTAATGTCACTCCTAAATATTTTACACTTTTGGCCCAGTTAATTATGTCTCCACATAGCGCGAGCGGCCTCGGCTGCGTGAATCGCTGTCTCCGTGTGAAAAGCACAGCTGTGCTCTTCCTCACATTGACTTTGACCCGCCACAGCTTCAGCCACTCCTGGATCTGTTTATTTATTTATACGGGTTATTTTTGCGGTGAGACTGCCCGTAAGCAGTGTTCCGCACCCGAGTTTCGACCCAGGCTTCCTTCCAAGCCTTCCCCCATGGGGACTTTTATCTAAGCAGGCGCACCCCTTGGGCAGTCCCGTCTGCGCCTGGTGAAGTTTTCTGACTGACGACACGTCGTCTCGAAGAAATATTTCCACAGCTTGGAGCGGTGACGGCGACCCAGATCTTTTCAAGGTCGTGGCAACCCCTTGCTTCGGCGAACACGTCCTCTGGTGAATCGCTACCACAGTCCTTCGAATTTTATACAATATGACTGCAATATCTCCGCGTAATGAATTTCTTACGTGGTAGCCAAGACGAAAGACAAAAAAAGCTGGAAATAGAAAGAAACATTTCCTATAGCACATGTTTCTACTTCAGTATACGTTCTTGAACGTTGAAATATATTATTTCCTCGTTGATAGAAAAATAGTATATTTCTACGTAATGCGTTCACGTGAATTTATCAGAATATTCATGATTTAAAATTCTCAATTCTCTCATACATGGTATCGTTATTTTAACATGATGAGACGAATTACCTTTTTCAAGCTTCTTATCGTCGAAATACGGCGAATTCTCCTCTCCGTCCAACACGAACAATTGCGGTGCGTCCAGATCGGCGGTCGGCAGCAAAAGAGAGAGCTTTTCGTAGCGGTGCTTTGCGCTAGTGCTGATATTTTCAAGGGTGATTTTTGATTGGTTGTCGTTCCATTCTACGCGAGTGCGTTCAGAAACTTTAATAAATTCTCGCAAGGGATACCATTTACTGCTGGCGCGATCTCTTGCAATTCGGTAACACTATAATTGCATCTTGTCGTGTCTTGACGTTCTCGGGTGCTTCTCAAAAATCAATGGAACCGACATATGGGCGGTTACAGTACATTATTGGTTAAATTTACAACCCTGCCGTAAATATCAGCTCTGATTCTTCTACGATACTTGCATGAAACTTTCCTTTTCACAAAGAAAAGTTGCTAGTGCGAAGAGGGCTACTGAACACGTGACCTACGTTCCTTGCAGTTTTCACCTGGGCTACCTCATACTCGGAATATAGGAGAAACCAGAAAGATTTTCAAGGAGGTGGGAATTGCAGTTCCTTAGCCTCATAAATGTTTTTAAGGAAGCATTTTAAAATCCGTTCTTAGCTCGAAATTTAAAAATATACTAACAACAATATTAATGGTATAACTCTATTGTGATGCGGTAATTGTCTTAAAGAAATTAAGTAAAATTACAAAAAACTTGACTGGAGTAGGTTATGTCCCCCCCTCTGACATATCCCCACCCAAGCGATGGCCCATTCGAATTTCTCGATTTGGAAGTGACTACGAATGAAATACACCTTGTCACACAGTTTTGTCAGTATCGTCACTATTTGTTCTGTACTCAAATTGAAACTTTTTACTTTGCAAGCAACTTAATACACAAATGAGAGATAGTCGGAGACGTCACGACCTGGACTCGCGCGTTCCTCTCATGCTTAACATCGGACAGGAAGAGATGAAAAGCTACAAAGGAAATAAAATAACATTCTGTAAAATCATTGTATTCTAAATATGTGCTTATCTCTTCACGTTGAATACATTATATCTACATGTAGGTCTACATGTTGATCTGACCACGTATTGCTAAATATGGCAATCTAATCCATATACGGAATGGCAAAATCTGTACAATCTTTGAATAGCGCCGCCATCAATTTGCTACAAACGAATGGAGCATTTTTGATCCCAAACGGCATTCGCAGAGGTTTGTAACACCCGAATTTAGTGCAGAAAGTAGCATATCTCTGCGCTCTTTCCGTGATCTTTACCTGCCAAAACCCTTCGCTCAGATCACATGTTGATATGATTTTCGCTGCTGCTACAGTTTCTATTCTTTCGTCCAAACTGGGCAGTGGGAAATATTCTGTCTTAATGACTTGGTTCAAGTTTCTGTAATCGATACAAGGCCCAGGCTTCTTACCTGGAGCCTCCACTAATATGAGCGAAGCGAAATCAGAGTCACAACATTCAATGATCCCGTCGCGTAACATTTTGGCAATTTCTTCTTGCAGAATTCTATTTTGTCGCATAGACAGGCGGTAAGGCGCACTTCTTACCTTCACCGTGCTGTCTACAAGTTCAAGGTCCATTTCGGCCCTATCGGTCAAACCTGGCTTATCCGAAAATATATCTCTATATTCTATAATTAAATTCTTCAACTTCTCATGCATTTCCGGTGTCGCGTCGGTACCTACGAGCATGGATTCCGCGTCGAAATCGCCTGCTAACTTGAGAGCGTACTTATCTATTGCGTCAACCGTCTCCTCCCCACCGTTCTTACCCTCTGTAACATAGTTCACATATTCCGTTCTCTGATGATAAGCCTTCATATTGACGTGATACACCTTCCCGGTACTTTTGTTCGGTAATTTTACGACATAGTTCACTTCCGATACCTTCTCAATAACTTCTCCCGTTCCCATCCACTGCACTGATAATTTCTTTGTCCTATTCGGCGCAAAGATCAGAACCTTATCTCCTACATCAAAATTCCGCGAAATCGCCTTCTTATCGTAACACAGCTTCCTTTTCTGCTGTTCACTCGAGAGTTTCCGGTGCGCAGTTTCTCGGATGTGCCTTAATTTATCAATTCAAATACATATTCTGTGACTGAATTATTCTCAGATTCGATTCCTGCAATATTCTCATACAATAATGTTACGGGTGTTCTCAAATTCTTTCCGAATACTAATTCAGCTGGCGTATACCCTAACGATTCATGAACTGATGTTCGCATGGCAAATAATATTGCCGGCAGATTAGTCTCCCAATCGCCTCCTACGTCTAGACACAATATTTTGAACAGGCGATTCATGGTTCGGTGAATTCTTTCAACCGGGTTGCTTTGCGGGTGATATGCCGAACTGTGTACTACCCGTATTCCAAATTTCTCCGCGAATTCTGTTATAAGATTGCTCGTTAAGAAAGTTCCTTGATCTGTCTGAATTTCGCGAGGAAATCCCGTTCGACTGAACAATTCTAACAAAGCATCGATGACGGTGCTCGTCTGCAAATCTTTGATTGGAGTAGCCTCGGGGTACCTTGAAGCTACACAGATCGCAGTTAATATATATTTAGCCCCTGAATTACTCGGCGTAAATGGGCCTACAGTGTCTAAATTTAATTTCGAAAACGCTTCGATAATAATTGGCACAATGACTAGAGGAGCCTTTTTTCTGTCCCCGCCATGGCCTACCTTCTGACAGCTATCGCAAGTTTTTACAAATTTTTCCATCTCTTGGAAACAATTGGGCCAATAAAAATAGCGCGACATACACGATTTTGATTTAGAGCAACCTAGATGGCAAGAAGCTGTTTCGTGGCAAACACGCAAAACTGCTCCTCGATAAACATTCGGAATTACCAACATCTCGAACTTCTCGCCTTTCTTCGATTGACGATTCTTAAAGAGAATGTCATTCCGCACAAAATATGAGTCCTTCCCTGGCTCTGTATTTATTTCTTTATACAATTCATAAATCGGTCTTATTTCAGTGTCCTCCTTCTGAGCCGCGCAAAACTGAGTCGCATCTATCTTTAATAAATCTACTACTTCCTCCGGTAGATCGTTTTCGATCTCGTAACCTATCTCTACGGTTTCTACGGGCTCCTGGTCACCTACTGAATTCCCTTCACTCTGCACTTGCGCGCCTACGTGCGTAACTGGGTCAAGTTGCGACGTCTCCGCCTGCTCTGAAATTTCCCTATGCTCCTTCTTAGCCGCCCTAGCTCTAGTTACCACCATATTTATCATCTGTGGTTCCATAAAACCGTCCTTAATCTCCTCTAAGAGCGAAATCGTCCTATTACTCAATATGTAATATTCGAGCTCACATTCTCGGGGTACAATGGCGGCTCGTGTAACCACGCGCCCGCTCGGAATTTCTAAATCGATCTGCGCTACCCACTAGTTCTTGGCGCTTCTATCCAATGGCTGACTAATCCAGATGGTTTCTCCCGTAAAATGTTCTTCGCTAACCAGATACTCGCTAACTAAATCGAACGTAGCTCCCGAATCAAAAAGAACAATTGTTCCTACGCCGTTCACGGTTCCCATTACAGTATGCTGTTTTAGAAGCTCTCTAGCATCCGGTTCACATGCATGGTTGATTCTGGTTTCTTATTAGGACATTGCTTAGCTAGATGCTTCGGCGACTGGCAAACAAAACATTTCCTACTAAATGGCTTATCGAATCCTTCAATAAATTCTGGATCATAATCCTCATGGCTAATAATTAAATTTTTCAGTTTGGGGATTGTTTCGGTCCCGTCTAGCCTAATTCCCAGATCATTGGCAATCCTAATCATCCCCCCCTTCTTAAATCTGCTGAGGTATGCCATGACTCCCAAACAATGCCGAACTTTGCAGAAACGTACTTACCCTGGCTTCCGCTGTCCGCAAGCCGCTTCCTTGTTCGCGTGCTCGATGCTGGTTCTCTCGGTTCGGTGAAGTCGTGCTCGTATAGGTCGTAATGGACTTCCTTCCTTCCTGTCCGTCTACTTCTTTCTTGAAGCCGTCGCTCCGCACTCACAGTTACGTGCGCGAACTTACGCGTCCCGTCCTATGATTCTAATTCTAGAATTGTACTGCCCTAACTTTGGCTTGGCATTGCACGCCGCGCCTCCTAATTTTATCACTCCGGACTGCGCCACGTGGTGCTAGGTGAAACATACACCGCACCTAACTACGGCCCCGTTTTCACACTCGGTGCCTACAAAGTCACCCGTGGACTTGCTAGAGCCCCTTACCGGCGTGCTTTCACTGCGCGTGTCTCCCCAGACGTGGTTCGTGCAGGCGACGCCAACCTCAGGCGTGCACTACACAGGTCGCTGCCACCATTTTATCACTCCGTCGTCTGTGGCGTCGTGCAGTTGCATAAAGAACACAGACACGTGTGGGTTTAGTAATTTAGATGTTTATTACAGTCCACCACCTTATTACAAAATAGCGTAATTACTAACATCCCTACACGGAGTAATTTCTCGTTACGGCTACCAAAGTAAATTTATTGAAATATATATGAACACATAGCACTTAACCATTGTTAACACAATTATTTTTGAAGAAATTACATTGATATGAGATAAAATAACACTGATTTTAGACCAATTAATTTCTTACATTTTGAAGAGTTCTTAACGACCATAAATTAAGACTTGAAAAGCAGGTTAACGGGGCTTGGTCAGAAAAATGTACACTAGTTGTTTGCCAACGTTTCGGAAACTTTTATTTCCATCCTCAGGGCTAATATAAAAGAAAATGAAAACAACACTGTTCATGAATAATGTTACCAAAAAAACACACGTATGAGAAACAATTTTTAGCTAAGTTACAAAATATTTGCAAATTTCTTTTATATCATAACATAAACATTACATACCTTACAAGAACAACTCAACCCATTCACTGCACCATCCTCCATCTCCGGCACCTCCCATGCAATGAGGGACACAGCATCACCCTCACCACACCAACACACAGCATGACTGAGACTAGCACGATGTTGGGTGGTGAGACGAGAATAAATATCATGCCTGAGTGAGGTACATGCCAGCTTCCGGTGCGAGTTTACAATTAATTTAAATTAGAAAATGTGCTATTTTATACTTCAAAAAAATTTTTTTTTATATTAAAGTGATATATAAAAATTACAGATTGTTATTTCTACTTTCTTGTAAGATAATTATCACAATATTATTATTATTATTACTTTATATTGTGAACAACACCACAACAAAAGAACCGGATATGAATATACATAATACCACCTTAAAAACTAAAAACGATACAGGCAATTGGATATGAAACAGGCTAACACTAATTTCACAAAAGACATTAATTAAATAATTTACAATTAACAGATTAATCAGATTATTGTGTAACCTAAAAACTTAATCTTAGTATTATACTAGCTGACCCGGCGAACTCTGTTCCGCCTTAACAGCCGATCCCATCTTTTTCTCGCGTCGCACTCACTGTGAGAAACTGTACTATTCTTGTTGCACTCGTGATAATAAAGCAATTGCAGATTTGTGTTTTTCTCTCAAACAAAGAAAAATTTTAAAAAAACGCTCTGATATTAAATAGATAATTAAAAAATCTATCTAATTATACTTCACTTCACCTTTTACACGCTTTTATTAGCTTCATTTGTATCTTTGCTTGATTGCTTGCTTGTTCTCCGCTGCAGAACGCTTCTGCACAGAAAACTTAGGCGAAAAGGCGCGAAAACATACGAATACGCGTGAAAACGTGCGAAAACGCATGAAAACGTGCGAAAACGCATGAAAACGTGCGAAAACGCATGAAAACGTGCGAAAACGCATGAAAACGTGCGAAAACGCATGAAAACGTGCGAAAACCCTCGAAAAGGTGCGAAAACCCGCGAAATCACGCGAAAACGTACGAAATCACGCGAAAACATGCGAAATCACGCGCAAACGTGCGAAAACGAGCAAAAACGTGCGTTCTCACACAGGAACGCTGTCGAACGGGATAAACAGTATCCTATGTCCGTCTCCTGGCTCTAAGCTTCCTGCTCACCAATTTTCAGCCAAATCGGTACAGCCGTTCTTGAGTTATAAATAGTGTAACTAACACGACTTTCTTTTATATATATACTAGCTGACCCGGCGAACTCTGTTCCGCCTTAACAGTCGGTCCCATCTTCTTTTCGCGTCGCACTCACTGTATGAAACTGTACTATCCTTGTTGCACTCGTGATAATAAAGGTATTGCACATTTGTGTTTTTCTCTCAAACAAAGAAGAATTTCAAAAAAAACGCTCTGATATTAAATAGATAATCAAAAAATCTATTACGTAGCATGGCGTTTTTTTTTTGGAATTGATTTTTGTTTAGGAGAGAAATACAAAGCTGTAATAATAGGGATCGGCTGTTAAATGCAATAAATAGGCAGATTTTGGAATTTATTAAGTTAAATTGTTTATTAGAAAATGCAAATAAAAAAATTAAGTAGATTAATCATTCATTACTGTTCCTGTATTTTGGTGCATAGGTGAAATATATATGGGTATAACGTAAGTATATAATAGGTGTAGTATATATAGATATAACGGCGAACGAAAAGCGGCTATCATTATCGCCTTCTGTTATCAGTGCGGCGTTACAACAATGGGTTACAACAGGCAACAATGACCGCTAACATGCGAAATCGCGCGAAAACGTGCGTTCTCACACAGGAACGCTGTCGAACGGGATAAACAGTATCCTATGTCCGTCTCCTGGCCCTAAGCTTCCTGCTCACCAACTTTCAGCCAAATCGGTACAGCCGTTCTTGAGTTATAAATAGTGTAACTAACACGACTTTCTTTTATTAATATAGATAACGGCAAACGAAAGGCGGCTAACATTATCGCGTTCTGTTATCAGTGCGGCGTTACAACAATGGGTTACAACAGGCAACAATGACCGCTAACATGCGAAATCACGCGAAAACGTGCGTTCTCACACAGGAACGCTGTCGAACGGGATAAACAGTATCCTATGTCCGTCTCCTGGCCCTAAGCTTCCTGCTGACCAACTTTCAGTCAAATCGGTACAGCCGTTCTTGAGTTATAAATAGTGTAACTAACACGACTTTCTTTTATATATATAGATAACGGCAAACGAAAGGCGGCTATCATTATCGCCTTCTGTTATCAGTGCGGCGTTACAACAATGGGTTACAACAGGCAACAATGACCGCTAACATGCGAAATCACGCGGAAACGTGCGTTCTCACACAGGAACGCTGTCGAACGGGATAAACAGTATCCTATGTCCGTCTCCTGGCCCTAAGCTTCCTGCTCACCAACTTTCAGTCAAATCGGTACAGCCGTTCTTGAGTTATAAATAGTGTAACTAACACGACTTTCTTTTATATATATAGATAACGGCAAACGAAAGGCGGCTATCATTATCGCCTTCTGTTATCAGTGCGGCGTTACAACAATGGGTTACAACAGGCAACAATGACCGCTAACATGCGAAATCACGCGAAAACGTGCGTTCTCACACAGGAACGCTGTCGAACGGGATAAACAGTATCCTATGTCCGTCTCCTGGCCCTAAGCTTCCTGCTGACCAACTTTCAGTCAAATAGGTACAGCCGTTCTTGAGTTATAAATAGTGTAACTAACACGACTTTCTTTTATATATATAGATAACGGCGAACGAAAGGCGGCTATCATTATCGCCTTCTGTTATCAGTGCGGCGTTACAACAATGGGTTACAACAGGCAACAATGACCGCTAACATGCGAAATCACGCGAAAACGTGCGTTCTCACACAGGAACGCTGTCGAACGGGATAAACAGTATCCTATGTCCGTCTCCTGGCCCTAAGCTTCCTGCTCACCAACTTTCAGTCAAATAGGTACAGCCGTTCTTGAGTTATAAATAGTGTAACTAACACGACTTTCTTTTATATATATAGATAGTAGATGACCATGTGAACAGTTTCAATAATATGAATTATATAGATGTGAAAATTATAATAAAAACACACAAAATCACAATTTTTTAAAGTATTATGTGTAAGAATTATTACAGCAAAACAAAATTAATATGAAATCATTAAACAAATGAGTTGCAAAATCACCTTAATCTATAATGTTAACAATTACACTGAATTACATTATTACATAACAATTACATTATTATACCTACTTTTAACATGGGAGTTGTCAATAAAAATAATAATAATAATAATAATGATAATATGGCATAAGGCCAATTTAGATTATTGTCTATTAACCTTAACAAATGTTGTGAGGTGAGACAAAAACAGAAAAAAATTTTTAGACTGGGAAATATCCAAAAAAAAACATAATTTATGTTCCATTTTACACACATAAGCATCAGTATGAGCAAAAAGGCCCATTGAAGGTAAAATATGAAGGCAAAATGACAATGATGACAGACTGGTATTGGAACAAAAAAATTTCTATTAATAATAATAACAATAAGTTATTTGGAATTGGATTTATGGGAATTATCATATTTGTTAATGAGATTGACATAGATTTTACTGAAACCCTCAGTATCTGTTTTTTTGTTCACGGTATTGTGTTTGTTGATGTGTATCATTTCCTTAATGGATCTTTTTTTGTAATTATTTTCTTTGTCCAAAATCTGAGTTTCAAGAAATTTAAATGAATGGCCAGTGGATTTTGTATGTTGAGCAAGTGCACACGAGGGGGAGTCTTTCTTCAGATCATACTTGTGCTGGTACAACCTTTTTTTAAGGTATTGTCCAGTCTGTCCAATATATACTCTATCGCAACCCCCACATGGTACCGAATACACTAAGTTGCTCATGAACTGTGCAGGTATCCTATCTTTAGTTTTACTAAACACAATGTTGTTAAGAGTTCTTTTGTTTGAAAAGGCTATTGAATGATTGTCTGTAGTTAGAATTTTGCCCAAGGGCTCAGATAACCCTTTCACATATACAATGGACTTGTGGGGTTTGGTGGGTTCAGTATTAATCTTGGCTGCAGAGGGGGGAGAATTAAACAAAATTTTATTAATTAGCTTTGGAGGAAAATTGTTTTCTTGGAGAATTTTTTTTACTCTATTCAAATTTGACCTATGAAAACATGGATCACTCAAATTGATGGCCCTGTGTTTGAGTGCCACAGCCACATTAATCTTGGAAGCCATTTTGTGGTGGGAATGGTAATTGAGATAACGGTCAGTTTTATGTGGTTTTCTATACCAGTCTACATTTATTGTTCCATCCAGATTCCTAATAATTATCATGTCTAAAAATGGTATTCTATTGTTGTTTTCAGTTTCTATGGTAAATTGTAATTTTTCATGAAAATTATTGAAAAAACCTAATGTGGTTTGCTCACTACCAATGGGGATAGGTAAGATTAGATCATCCACATATTTAAATATGAAGGGGGGCTTTTCTGGGAGCTGATCAATTACCACATCAAGAAGATGATTCATAACCAAGTCCGCTACAATGGGGGCTAGGGGAGATCCCATCGCAACACCATCCATCATCCTATAGTATGTATTGTTGTACACTAAATATCCTTCCTCACAACATAAGCTAAATAGTGGAATTGTTGCTCATAAGCAGCTTTTAACTTTCGATTCTTCATGTATCGTTGGCACGTTTTTATTATAAATAAATTCTCTAGCAAATTTCAAAACACTCGAGACAAACTGTTATCCTACTGGGTGAAATATCTTTTTGTGGTTGGATACTTTCTATTCAGTGGTGCAAAAAAAGTGTGTACCAAGATGTTTAACGTCTAGCGAGGAAATTCATTATCAACAAATTATTTTGCAAAATGCTGGACAGAGCGGTGGCATGAGGGATCGACACAAAAACGTATTTATTCCACGAGGGCAGGATTTTAGGCCTTGAATACATTCTGTGTGTTAATTTTTAATTTTGGTGAAATTGAATCACATGTGAATTTTCAAATAGAGAGACAAGTTACATTTTTTACCTGTAATGAATATATCAATAGAGAAATTCAATGATGTCTCATTTTGTTGATTGATTGTTGTGCGAATGGGTTCTCTGATGTCCCAGAACCAAAAACTGCGAATTAACAATTTAGCAACAATTAATAATTTTATAAACAATTCCAAAATGTGCGCTATTCCTGCCGGGGACTGTCCCCAAATTGCCCCTGATTTGATGATAGCAAAATAACAATTTTGACATGAGATGCAAATTAATTGCTTAATATCTAGTTTAATTGTTACTTTAATGATAAATATACCGCTGGTCTTTGAATTTTACTTTCCCTTATTGAAATGGTTCCCTAGAAGTCCTAACGATTCGAGAAAGACAGTATTTTGCATTTTTGCAAATGTAATATTCATATGAACAATTGCAAATATGCAATTATAATCGTTTTTCTTATCGAAAAATTCTGTAGTAAACTGAACATTTGATAAAGTTCATAAATTGTGTATGGACAATAATATTGGAATTAAAATGTGTATAAGAAATTAATTGGTCTAACTTCAGAGTTATTTTATCTGATACCAATGTAAATTCTTCAAAAAGAATTGTGTTAGAAATAGTTAAGTTATGTGTTTATATATATTTCCCAATGAATTTGCTTTTCCATGTTCATACAAGTGTTTCTTTCCATGGATTTTTATTTAAATATTTCCACCTCTGAACTAAGTTGCGCCCATAAAAACTGCTTACGACATGTTTGTTAGGGCACTTCCCCCTGCGTTGAGATTGGCTACGATGGTTTGTGAGGCTCCGCCTGCGACGTTTCGTCGCGAGCAAGGGGCTGCCCCAGCCGCGCAAAAGCTGAACTTACCCGCAGACGACCCGGGTCGGAAATTTTTGATTCAAGCGCTATGTAGGCGCCGAATGCAATAATCATACTATCACTAATGGCAAAGTATTATAACATATTTCAACGGTCATATAAAAATATGCTAATTCTTTTGCGTTTGCAGAACTTTTCTTTAGAATTCGCATTACAAAATGCAAAGACTTCCACGTTTTCCTAACTACCTGATTTATATGCTTCTCCCACCCTAATTTACTATCTATATGAATGCCTAAATACTTGCATGATGATACTCTTGGGATGATGACCTCACCTAAACGATAGTCTGGTTCCTCATAATTTCGTCCCCGCCCGAACGTTATTGTTTTGCTTTTCGATCCGTTAATTCCCATGTCATTTTTTTCAGCCCAATCACGTAAATGTTCTAAATCCTGCTGTAATATTTGTTCGTCAGCGCTTCTTTTGATTTTTCGGTATATAACACAATCGTCTGCAAATAAACGCACCTTTGATTGTATGTTAACATGGAGATCATTTACGTACGCTAAGAAAAGTAATGGCCCTAAAACACTTCCCTGTGGAACCCCTGAAGTAACAATACCCATAGTCGAAAACTGAGTGCCAATTCGAACTTTTTGTTTCCTGTCTCTAAGAAATTCGCTTACCCACTTCACAACTCTAGCATCAATTCCTGAAGTTAATAATTTCCTGATAAGTAGATTATGCGGTACTACGTCGAATGCTTTCGCAAAGTCGATTACGATTGCATCCACCCTCCCACCCGCGTCAACTTCGTCAGCTAGATCTTGAAAACGAGAAACGATTTGGCTTTTGCACGAATATTTACTTCTAAACCCATGCTGTCCGTGAAAAATCCAGTTCGCTTTTTCCCATTCGCGGCGAATGTACCCGGCTATTAAATGCTCCATTATTTTGCATACTACTGATGTGAGCGATACTGGTCTATAATTACAAACTTTCGTTTTATCACCTTTTTTGAAAATAGGGACCACTATAGCTGTCTTCCAATCGTCTGGTAAACTTGCATTATTGATAGAAACATTGAATAATCTTAGCAAATACGGCAATACTGCCTCCCCACCGAGTTTAATAAAATCTGTCGAGATGCCGTCTGGTCCGCGTGATTTACCGTTTTTCAGTGATTTTATACGTTTGCGGAGTTCCCATGCATGAAGCTTGAACTGGTTTTCTATTGGAAAATAATGAACTTGCTCCTGCGCCCGTTTTGGTTTGAATACCGATACAAAATACGCGTTGAACGCATTTGCTTTCGCTTGGTCGCCGTGCAATGGCGCGTTATCTGCGTCTAGAATTTCCTGAATTTCTTCCTTATTCCCCCGGCGTCTGCGGACATATTTGTAAAAGTCTGACCAATTATTTCTTCCTGTCTCCAAAATATTTCTTAAAAATAATTCATGCGCAATTTTCTTTTCTTTTTCTAATTCCCTGTAGAATTTTTTAAAAGTTATTATGTCAGCAATGCTGCGATGTCTCCTATTAAATGCTAGTCTAACTTTTCTCTTTAAACGCCGTACCGCCCCGTTATAATATTCAGGATCAGGATTACTTTTCAGTATTTTGCAAGGAACGAACGTATCTAAAGCTGTTTCTACGATTGTTTTAAAAGCCCCCCATTGTTCCTCCATACCCCCTTCTGTTCTTAGAAAATAGTCGTATTTTTCTCTTAAGAAACTACGTAAACCTTCGACGTTTGCTTTTCTATATTGCCTGACTATCGTTCCTTTCCCCTTAGGTCGCGTAATTACATTTGTTTGTACTTCTACCATCACTGCTTTGTGGTCGCTAATCCCCTGAAAGACGTCGCAAGAAAGGAACATTTCTGCAGGGTGAACAAGGAAAATGTCCAAAATTGCGCTCTGCCGCGTGGGTTGGTCGACTACCTGCGTTAGTCCCTGCTCCCATACCAGTCGATTGACGCGCTTTTGAATTTTCTTGTCGCATACCTCTCCTTTCCAGTTAGCGTCGGGAAAGTTTAGGTCGCCAGCGACAAGAATAGAACGACCGTTTCTGTTTTCCACCCTATCACCGATTTCATCTAAAATTTCATAACCGTCGTTAGGCGGCCTGTAACAAGCAATAATTTCCACGGAATTATCTAGAAAGTCAATATCCATTCCTAACATTTCAAAGTTGTTACTAAACCAACTATTCCGAACTATTAACGAGGTCTTGACGCAGAGAAAAACGCCACCGCCTCTTGTTTTTCTATCTCTTCGATATAATTTATAACCGTAATGTAAAATTTCAGAATTAGCTACCTCATCTGT
>BLKR01007626.1:0-34081 GCA_011170035.1 Teleogryllus occipitalis
AGTGCATCGCGCACACAAGAATTAACCGCTTTGCAATCGAAAGCGCGTCGATAGGTCGAAAGCAAAAGAGTGCGCCGCAGAACACCGGCAATGTGTGTTGGGCGTATTTTGTATTTGGGTTTTGCAAAATTTGATAAACATTAGTGAGCGACAACAGAGTAAAGGCAGCCATGGGAAAACATTTCAGATGCAAACATCTCCACTTTACACAATTAAATTATTGGCTTTCGGTTCGTCATATTATTCAACAATAACGTAATAAACTCGTTTATTGTGATTGTTTTTTCATTTTGTTTAAGTGAACCCGGAAATTCCGATCTATGGTATATTTAGTGTGCCTCTAAGAAATTATTGTTTATACGAAACAAAATCTTGAAAATACTACTAGCGACTGTAAGTACAATCACAGATAAACTTTGAAAACATGGGAATAAGTTCTGACGATGCAGTTATTTACCACGTTGCATGCTTCATTCCACCAATTACAAGAGAACTTTACTACTATTAATTTCTACTATGTTAATACATTTTCCTTAACCGATTTATCATCTGCTTATGTAACAAACACCTAATTCCAGTTTCTTATCGCTGAGTGATGAACAAACTACCGCGACCCCTTATCTTTCTGCACCATCGCCCCTTCTTGATTCCTTCCCTTCACAATGTCACCTCGAGCCCGAATCCTGATGGCGAGACCTCCTGCATTGGCCTCCCCCACATCCACTCCAACCCAAGTTCCAACTCCGGCAATTTCCCCCCTACCAGCTACTGTATCCCAATGTCTGAAAATGAACATCCCTAATATTTCCCTCAACATAACCCCCGTCTGACCCTCTGACCATGGGGAGTGTTGACGTGGAAGAGGGTGGGCGACCAGAGCCGAGTTCCCCTTCGAGGCTCCGGCGCACGCGACCGAGGTCTCTGCGGCCAATCGCTTCGCCCGACGAATCTCACGAGTTGCTCCCCCCCCTCCCCCGACTTTCCTGTTTTGTTGCGCGAGGGCGAAAACGTCATTTCATGTCGTCCCTGCCTTCGTTCTTCTGCTGAAGCGGAGGTTTCAAGATCCCGTTGCGCTCTGCGACGGCTGTTTTTCTCCTAGAAAAGGCTGACCAGCGCGTAACTTAACTCGAACCTCTGTATTTCTATTAGAACAGAAGTTTTTGCATCGTATCCGCATTTTTCAGTTAAGTTGTAACAAAAAACTTAAATGCATGACATACAATCACTGAATGTTTTGCAATTTTTTTCCTCAGGATAATCACAAAGAAAAAATTGTGAATGTGATATTCCTGTGGCTTCTCGTTTCCACGAAAAGGAGGTTAGCTAAGATATTTTTAATTTAATTTACAATGTATTTGGAACAAAGATATCAAGTAATCAAAAACAATGTGTAGGAATTAATAGGAAGAGATGTAATGATATCAACAAGATAAAAGTATACGTGGAAATTCTTCGTTAACTCAGGGACATTGTGAGAGGAAAACGTTCGGAAAAGGGGGCTCAAAACTCCTGATTTCTTTCGCACGATGGCGTACCATCACATCGATTATTAGTAAAATACCTTGGCAGGCACAACGTTATTGCATTGGAGCATCTTCCGTACTCTCCCAGCTCTGTCACCACCAGACTTGTTTCTTTCCTCGGCTGAAAGCTCTTCAGAAAGGGCGAAGATTGGCGATCGCTGACGGAGGTACAGCAAATGCGACGAGAAAATACGACTAGTAACGCTCATTCGCTTCCAGCTATGCTTCCAGTCTCTTTACACACGCGGGCAGAAGAGTGCGGAGAAGAGAGAGTGTGGAGAAGAGTGTGGAGAAGCATTGCGGAAGTGAAATATTTTGAAAGAAGTTAGAATGTAAGAGTAAATGAAAAAATTCATTGTGATTGCCAAAAGTCAAACTTTGGGAACTGAGAGAGGAGGCGATAGAAGGACTGATGATTTGCCTGAAGAGAGTGGAAAGGAGGTGAGAGAGGGAGCAGAGTGCAAAGTAATAATGCCATGTGCGTCTGATGGAATTGAAGCAAAAAGAGAATATGAGAGAGAGAGAGAGAGAGAGAGAGAGAGAGAGAGAGAGAGAGAGAGAGAGAAAATGCCTCATAAGACCAGAGTGTGTTGTCATGAAGTGCCCAGGAGAGTGTATAGTGAAATGATATTCTAACAGCTCCGAGTGATTTAGTGCTAACGAGACAAAACTATGCGAGGAGAGAGAAAAAGAGAGAAAAGAGAGAGAAAAAGAGGAAAGAGAGAGAAAGAAAGAAAGGAGAGAGAGAAAGAAGAGAGAATAGAGAAATAAGGGAGAGAGAAAAAAGAGAAACAAGGGAAAGTAAAACAGAAAAAGAGAAAAGAGTCAAGGAGAAAGAAGTGAAAGAAAAATAAGAGAAAAAAGAGAAAACGAGAAGAAAAAGGAAGAAAGAGAAAGAGAAAAAGTGAAAGAGAAGAAAGAGGAAAAGAGTGAAAGAGAAGAAAATGGAAAAGAGTGAAAGAGAAGAAAAAGAAAAAAAGAGAAAGAGAAGAAAAAGAAAAAAAAGAGAAAGAGAAGAAAAAGAAAAAAAAGAGAAAGAGAAGAAAAAGAAGAAAAAGAGAAAGAGAAGAAAAAGGAAAAAAGAGAAAGAGAAGAAAAAGGAAAAGAGTGAAAGAGAAGAAAAAGGAAAAAAGAGAAAGAGAAGAAAAAGGAAAAAAGAGAAAGAGAAGAAAAAGGAAAAAAGAGAAAGAGAAGAAAAAGGAAAAAAGAGAAAGAGAAGAAAAAGGAAAAAAAAGAAAGAGAAGAAAAAGGAAAAAAGATAAAGAGAAGAAAAAGGAATAAAGAGAAAGAGAAGAAAAAGGAATAAAGAGAAAGAGAAGAAAAAGGAAAAGGAAAAAAGAGAAAGAAGAAAAATGAAAAAAGAGAAAGAAGAAAAAGGCAAAGGAGAAAGAGAAGAAAAAGGAAAAAAGAGAAAAAGAAAAAGGAAAATAGAGAAAAAAGGAAAAAAGAAGAGGAAAGAAGGAAAAGAGGTTAGAAGGAAAAAAGAGAGAAAAACGAAAGTGAGCGGAAAAGGGAAAGTGAGAGGAAGAGAGAAAAAGACAACGTGAGAGAAAGAGAGAGAAAACACATGCGCTGGCAGCGAAATGTGTGTCCTATTTCACCGGCGGAGGGGCGGGGTGGGGTGGGGCAACGTAATCCGCTTGTTATCCGCCGCCTCAAAAGAAGCGGGGAGAGGTGGGGCGAGCCTTGCCGAAACGGAGAATATTAAATCTCCGCGCGGAGGAAGATTTACGGCGCCGAGCAGCGATCGGGTGGGAAAGCACAGGTGCTCGCAGCCCCCCCCCCGCCTGCCCCGCACCGCTCCGATCAGATCGCGATGGAATTTCCGGTCCCTGCGGCCTTTTTCCTTCCCCCGCCTCACCGCTTCCGTCAGATCATATCACAACGGAATTCACGCTCATTGGTTGGCGGGGATCAATAGGGAAAGGTCTCTTTCCTTCCCCTTCTCCACCATAATAATTGTGATATTATCAACCCTTCCTTTTGATCTTTCTTAACACACATCATTTCATACAACAACCAGTAATAATTAGGCTACTTTATAATTTTCTTTCTTTCTGACTTCTTCGCGTTGTTTACGCTCGCGAGTTGTATTTCGGCAGCCGGTGCGCCGCCGTATATTTATAATACGACTATATATTTAATTGATGACTGACTCATCAGGAATCTTATTTACATTTTAGTGTTACAATTAAAGTGTTCATAGTTTTTGTTGTTGACAATTAATTTGACATTTTCTGTTATTATTGGAATATATTTTATTAAAAGTGAATGGGACTATTTAAGGGCGATTAGTCAAGATATACGCCTTTACCAGTACCGTGAGATACACACAGTTCATGTAGTTTACTTGTGAAAAGCTTTCTCCGCTGTGAACACCGATAGTTAACTGCCGATGCGCCAAGACCTTCATGAAGATCTCCATATCGCCCGTCCTCCGACGCTTGGGTGGAGCTGTAACCCCAACGGAAGAAACAGACATTACCTCCTCTGAAGGCACGAGGAGCAACAGGAAGTCGCTGTTGCAAGAGAAAAGCCGCTTACTCCCATCAGGCGGCGCTTGGAAAGGGAGGGGGGCGTGGCGGTCGTAACAAGGAGGGGGGGGCGAGGTGATCGCTGGGAACAAGAGCGCGCTGTATATTTTATGCGCCAGCAGCTTATGAACGCCTCCTCCTCCTAAACAAGCGAAGAAGCCTATAAACACACGCCGCTGCCCGCACAATCCGCCCTTGCTCTCTGAATGTTCTCGATACCTCCGCTTTCTATCAAGACTACCTTCTCTGTGAGAAACAACGTATAACTTTTAATTTAGAGACCATTTGGCATCAAGTGATGCCTCTCATAACCAGGCCTTGCTCTCTCAATGTGCTCGATGCCTCAGCCTTCTATCAAGACAACTTTCTCCGTGAGAAACAACATATTACTTTTAATTTAGAGACCATTTGGCATCAAGTGATATCTGTCACAATCCGCCCTTGCTCTCTGAATGTTCTCGATGCCTCAACTTTCTATCAAGACTACCTTCTCCGTTAGAAACAACACATTACTTCCCACTCGAAGCTATCTCCTGTGGACGATTGCATCACAATACCAAGATTCTTCATTTCTCAGCAGCTAAAAAAGAACAGTTTTCAAGGTTTTGGTGATACATTTTCTATTGAAAAAGTTAAGATATTTTATTACTTGTTGGTTGGATAATAACGAATCAATGTTTAGTATTGTTGAGTTGTGCAATTGTGATTGAAATGCCTTCCGTTCATAAAACCAGAAAACATTGATTGTAACTTGTTCTTTATAATTGAACAAATAAAGCTTTTTTCAATTTTATAATGGTTGTATTGGCGTCTGGCTCATAAGTGACGTTATTTACATTTATATTTTTTATAGATTTAGTTGTTGACAATTAATTACACATTCGTCGTAATTGGAATACATTTTGATAAAACTTATATAAGAGGGCGATTGGTCAAGTCATACCACTCTACCATTGCCGGGAGTTAAGGCTACAGTTCATAAAGTTTATTCGTGAAAAGCTGTCTTCTCACTGAACGGGGATTGTAAACTGCCGATGCGTCAAGAACTTCATGAAGGTCTCCAAATCCACCGCCCTGTGTGGGGTTGGCAACGCAGCGCTTGCCCCACACGACGCCCCCAGCGTCCGCCCAGCGAGGAACAGTCTGCTTTGTAATTGCATTCGTCCTGCCCCGCCACGTCCACTCCACGCCTCTCTCCCAGTCTCCCCCGCCGCCGGGTGTGTGGGGTTGGCAACGCAGCGCTTGCCCCACACGACGCCCCCAGCGTCCGCCCAGCGAGGAACAGTCTGCTTTGTAATTGCATTCGTCCTGCCCCGCCACGTCCACTCCACGCCTCTCTCCCAGTCTCCCCCGCCGCCGGGTGTGTGGGGTTGGCAACGCAGCGCTTGCCCCACACGACGCCCCCAGCGTCCGCCCAGCGAGGAACAGTCTGCTTTGTAATTGCATTCGTCCTGCCCCGCCACGTCCACTCCACGCCTCTCTCCCAGTCTCCCCCGCCGCCGGGTGTGTGGGGTTGGCAACGCAACGCTTGCCCCACACGACGCCCCCAGCGTCCGCCCAGCGAGGAACAGTCTGCTTTGTAATTGCATTCGTCCTGCCCCGCCACGTCCACTCCACGCCTCTCTCCCAGTCTCCCACGCCGCCGGGTGTGTGGGGTTGGCAACGCAGCGCTTGCCCCACACGACGCCCCCAGCGTCCGCGCAGCGAGGAACAGTCTGCTTTGTAATTGCATTCGTCCTGCCCCGCCACGCCCACCCCACGCCTCTCTCCCAGTCTCCCCCGCCGCCGAGTGTGTGGGGTTGGCAACGCAGCGCTTGCCCCACACGACGCCCCCAGCGTCCGCCCAGCGAGGAACAGTCTGCTTTGTAATTGCATTCGTCCTGCCCCGCCACGTCCACCCCCGCCCTCCTCCGCAGTCTGCCCCCGCCGCCGGGTGTGTGGGGTTGGCAACGCAGCGCTTGCCCCACACGACGTCCCCCAGCGTCCGCCCAGCGAGGAACAGTCTGCTTTGTAATTGCATTCGTCCTGCCCCGCCACGTCCACTCCACGCCTCTCTCCCAGTCTCCCCCGCCGCCGGGTGTGTGGGGTTGGCAACGCAGCGCTTGCCCCACACGACGCCCCCAGCGTCCGCCCAGCGAGGAACAGTCTGCTTTGTAATTGCATTCGCTGCGACGAATCCAGGGCAAATTGGTTGTTCGGGATCCCTCTATGCTCTAATGCAATATGCAAACACCGACCACACAGCGTATGCAGTTGCGAGAACCCTACTGAAACTTCAAAGATTGGAACTAGCTTCAATTTCCAACTTTGGGAAATTTTTGACCGCGGCTAAAGAGCAAGGTCGAAGTCCATCACCGCCTACATGAGACTTCTAGAGGCCAACTGCGCTGACATGTTGTTGCGATTAGTTTCAGTTCAGCTCGCGATTCTACGTTCCTGATTCCATATCCATTCCCAGCTTAAGGGCAAGACGACAGCGAGAGAAAGGGAGGGAAAGAAAGAGAGGGGGTGGGAAAGGAGGATTCAGAGAGAAAGAAAAAGACGAGAAAAGGGAATGAGGCAAAACAGATATGGAGAGAGAGACAAGACACGAAAACTAGAAAGAGATATAGAAATGGTGAGAAATGAGGTGCGTAAATGGGGAGACACTACTGGTAGAATGTGGCTACTTTTTTAAATTACAAATATTTCTCGTTTAGAAAGAAGTTTGAACTTTATCCTAACTAAATTATTGTAATAATAATAATAACAATAATAATAATAATAATAATTATTATTATTATTATTATTATTATTATTATTATTATTATTATTATTATTAATATCATTATCATTTTTACTAATTGCCTTCATGACAAACCCCATTGCAGTTTAAATAAATTTACGTATGTATGTATGTAGGTATGTAAATTTCGTAACTTTTACTCTAACTGAAGGGTAGTCGACTTTATGTGTTATTGTTCTTATTAATTTATTTTGTAGTGAAAACACTCAATTCATTGATACATGGAATTATTAGAATAAATTCTTACCAGCCAACATTTGTTCACAACATGACTTTCACGACCAACCACACTTTAAAGCATTGCAAATTTGAATCTTATCTTTTGGTGTTTGGGGTTACTGTTCATGAAAAATTAATAGCTAAAGACATATTGTATTTTTTAAATATAAACAAACTTTCACATAAAATAAACTTTCACATCTGTCGGCAAAATCCAGTACCCAAATAGGGACAAATCAAAATACTGAAAGTATGTTCCAAACTAGTTCTTATATTCATCGCGTTTTCTTATATTTGGAAGACATTTTCATAGTTCTTAATTTTAATTCGTACTGTTTATTTAGAGATGGGGACAGAATAGGGAATTATCAGTGGAAGAGATGAGGGAAAATTGTATTAATTTCATCGCTATAGCAGAAGAGGAATAAGGAGAGCATGAAGATTCTTGGAAGAAAAGATGCGGACTGAAGCGATAGCAGAGATGCCAGTGCTCATTCCGAGAGCGAAGAAGAAGAAGAAGGCAGAGTTACTGCGCCAGTGGTTTCGTTGGCATTTTACTGGCAATAAAGAAGACATCACAGACGAATAAAACACTCAGTGCGAGAGGAAAGCGTTTGATGGTGGTTTTGAACCTGTTCACTGAATGACTTTCTGCAGTTCATAGTATTTATTTCGGCATTTATTTCAATTCATGTTTCTAGAGTAAGCTCTTGAAACAGCAGACAATTGTCTATAAAACTCTCGTGGCTTCTAGGCAAATATGTCGGTAAATTAAATAACAAAAATTTAAAAAGAAATAACAGCAACTCTTACAGGAATTGAAACGAAAACGTAATAAAGCATTTTTTTATTGTGATAACCTAGAAAGACTCCATTTTTAATAACATGAACAGCGTCGAGATATTTAATAAATTTAATTTAAATACATGTAATTTAGGCATACTCAATGGGGGCTAAGTCAGGGCGACCGTAACTAAGGAAGTACGGGGAATTCACGAGTATGGTGATATGCCCCACGACAGAAGCAAAGCCCCTTGCAATATAAAAAGAACATGTGGGTGTGGGGTGGGGTAAGACATAGAAGGGTGTTCGGCCTCTTTCGATCGCCAGCACCTGACCGAGACACATTATCTTGGTACTTTACGATTGACATTAGATGAGACGCGCAGTTTAAGGACTGCGATATTATTTCAGACGCAGCAACGCATGTACAAGGGAACTGTATATTACGGAATTGTGTTTGATATTTTGGAATTGTGTACGATATGTTTCAAAGCTCTAATATCAGGAACTTAAAGAAAGTTAAAGGTATTTTAAATATTAATTGGGATTTGGAATGGATTCATATTCGGGAACGAAATTAGAATAGGGAAAAATCGTAGATGTTCCTTGCAGTGAACAATTCTCATTGAACATTAGGTCGTCCCAAATAGATACCTCCACGATACCCCCATCAACGAGGTGACAACAAGAAAGGAGACGCGTGGTGGTCATTCAACCGAGAAGACTTCAATCCGCACGAAGATATCAGTTAGCCACGAATTCTAATTTGACTTGTACGGAAAGGATTATTACGATGAGCTTATTTAGTACTGTAATATTAAATGGTTAATAAATGTTTGATTTTTTATGGAACAAGGATTATAATTTTTAGTGAGTTGCCATCAATTTAAATAATTACCTAACAGAACTTCTTGAAATGGCGGGTCTGTACAGACAGAACGTCCGCATACAGGAAGATACAGTAAGATCTAACATCATGTATGTCGAAACCCACAAACAATTTGGTCACATTGTTGTATTTATGTGTAGATTTGCTTTAAATAATGTCAAAAGAATCTCACAAACTCAATAGTTTTTTGTGAAAATTAGTTCAAAATTCCGCATTTTCAGAAACGCTCAAATTCCATTCCTCACAAATGTCTCATATTTTTCTTCAAACTTTTCCAACGGATAGCGAGAATTGCATTGTCTAATATGGAGTTAAGGTCATTTTGGAGTATTCTTTTGCTTTCTTCAAAAATTACACAAATGCATTTTATTTAAATATCTTTCACGTCGGTAATGTGCACATTTCCATGAATTTGTATACATTATTGCAATTGTAAGTGGATGTGCTTTAAATGACTTCAAATGAAGTCTTTCGAAAACCCAATAAATTCCTTTACAAAGAGCTTCAAATTTCGCATTTACAGTAACGATCAAAACGTTTTTTTTAAAACCGCTCTATGTTTTTCAATAAAAATTGGTATTTATGACGAGGTTTTACTCTTCTTAAAGTGATATTTCGTTCTCCAATTAGAAAACTGAAAAATTGAGAAACTATAAAAAATGTACTTTGGGCGGCGATAGATGGCAACTGGCAAGAGAATCGAACAAGATTGTAAAGCCAATCCACGGCAAGAAAATTAGAAAACTTTACTACGAGAATGTATGTGTAGCACTCCTAGTTTTTATTTAAGGGAAAAATGATGAAATTTGATGAACCTAGAAGCAAGCACTAACAAAAACGTTGTGAACTCCGTGAAAAATGAGGTACTGGAGCGGCAAAATATTCTATTTGAATCGACACACATGATTAATGAATCTTCTTTCTTCATAATCGCACGACTGGACGAATCGTAAGCAATTACACACTGACTACAACTGTGTAGTTAAAACCATAGGTGTGCAAAATTGCAGATAAACTTAATGAAATGTTTACCTTTTTGACAGACAAACGTTTTCATGGTTTGGGTTTTCATGAAATCGTGGGAGTCTAATTAAACCATTGACACCTCTCAAGGTCGAAAGCTGCATTATGTTTCGTTAATTTATGTGCATATTCTAAATTACCAATATAGATGCCTGAGAAAAAAACAAAACGTAACCAGCGTGTTTTAGTTTAGTACGATGTGTGGTGTACCGAAATATTTTATAAATATGAACTAGTGGTCCTCTTCAAAACTTCACCAAAATAATTGTATTTACTCATTTTCAGGACAAATATTTGTTTTCCAGAATGTGTAAGGAAAGCACTGGACAAAATTATGAAAGAATATTTTCTAATAAAATTTCTATACCTAAAAATGCTTATTATAAAAAATTATATTTATTTACATGAACAACAAAAATTGAAACACAAAACAGAACAATTTTCATTAACTATTCCCAACCGTGTAAGGCCTTTTTCTCTGCACTAATAGCACTGCTCTCCCTTTTAGTTTATTATCAATGCAAAACTGACGTATCTCGCTTTCTTCTTGGATGTTCCCGGTTCACATTTATCACTCCATCACTCCTCCTCGCAAACTTCAGCGCCCAAATAATCTTATGGAAACCCCCGTCTCACTGCGTGTCACAAATATCACACTATTACACAACTCTTGTTGCTGTTAAACATTAGTTCCGCTTTATAAAATCGCCATTAAGAAAAAATCCTCTCTCAAACTTCTTATATTATCTTCCTTTGCAAAGCCTTCTATCTCTCTCCATCTTCACGCCGATCAATGTGCAAGGGGTTTAGAGAAATAATCCTCGTAAAGAAACATGTAATATGATATTGCAGATGGGAGATCGTATTAATAACAGTGGTTCTGATTTTAAGGAGGCCAGTGTCCTTGCCTGCGTCCACCCCCCCTCCCCGCCACGAAACATCGCCACTTCCGTGCTCACACGAGCGGCTATTTCAATTTCAGCAGAGGCTCAAATAAATTACGTATTCAGATTCGGAAGTTAATTGCGCTGTAAAAGCGTGGGCAGGCGTGTATGCATAATTCATAGCCATCGCCCCAGGAGCATCTCCACAGGCTGAGCAAATGACGAGGAGCCCAACACAACTCCCTCCGCCCAACGCCCTACCCCCTTCTAGTGCGTTACGTTTTCAATGTACTATGTATTGAGAAAGGAAACAAATAACACTTTGAAGCGACACATATTTGTGAAGTTGCTACTCATCAAAAATGAGTCAATTCCACCCTTGCTCTCTTTAAACTAACACCTTGACTCAAGACCTCTTCCTCTGCGACGGAGATTCAGCTGCCAACGCATGTTAAGAGAAAGGGGCAGCGCACCACTGAGAGCACGGGGAGAGGGACAAGCAGAAGGAGTCAACGCGTTAGATTATGCGTGGAAGCGAAGTCGCTTTTATAAACAGCAGCTCGCGTTGAAGAGCTAGAAAGGGAATATCTACAGCACAAACTAAGAACTCTTCCTCTGCGACGGAGATTGAGCTGCCAACGCGCGTTAAGGAAAAGGGGCAGCGCACCACTGAGAGCACGGGGAGAGCGACACAAGCAGAAGGAACCTCCGCGTTGGGTTCTGCTTGGAAGCGAAGCTTTCGCGCAGCGACCACCCCCAAAGCAAAGCGAAGCGAAGCTTTTATAAACAGCAGCTCGCGCTGACGAGCTAGAAAGGGAATATCTACATCATGAAGTCCAAATTCCCACGTGCGCTCATGCAACCACAACTGTTAAACCTCACATTTGAATAATACTTCAAACCACGCACTCTTGGATCGTTCACAAGGCTCTACTGGCAGCAAGAAAGAGGGAAATGGGTGGGTAGTAAAGAAGTGGCGAAACAGCGGGCCCTTAAGCGAATAACTCACTCTCGCCGCTTTTGTTGCGACATTAGCGGTTCAATTAACGGCAGATTTTGGGGCATTTAGGAGTGACGTCGTTAGAAGGCGCTCCTCCCATTGGCAGATGCGTGAGGCACGGCACGCGAGCAGCACGCCGCGCGACCCGCCATAGAGGACAGCGGCGGCCTCGAGTGCACGCAAGATTAACACCTTCAACAAACGTGTGTACCGGGCTGGATTTAGAGAGATGGAGGCCAGTGGGCATACACTTGGTGCCCCTATGATGGAGATTCATATTAAATATACCACTGGTACATTACAAAATTATAATGCTATTTTAATATATATTATTTTTTACATATATGTGGGCATTTATATTTTTCCTTAAAAGTTTCCCATTGCTTTCAAATTGTAGCATTCTTTTAAAAGGAAAAAAGCGATAAAATTTAGTGTTTTCATAAAAATTATAAGTGTGGATCGAAAATAATGTGGGAAGATGAAAGGTAACAAGAACAATGTAGGAGGATGAAAGAGTTCTGGAAACCAAAGAAGATATGAACGAGTAAAATGATGTGAAATAAGAACTTGCTGAAGCATTTTACGTCGTTTATAGAGGCTCAAAATTGAAGGAAGACAGGTTCATTACTTTCATTAAATTGTAGAAATATCTCAATTGAAGTTGAGATAGAAAACGGTACAAACGATGCACAATGCTAATTCATAACAGTGATCACCCAATGTAATATATCTGTTGTTATTGTCTTGAAGGCCGACCTGCGGGGCCAATAAGATCGGATATCACCGGTGTAGAGTCCTGTGCAGGATGAGCCTCCTGTTGTTCGCTTTGGCAAATCCGCAATGGCGATGCCGCCCCGAAGGTCTCTTGGGATCCAATTTTCCTGCTCGCAAGCGCTCCCCGCGGTGATTCCCGAAAACTCCTAGGTAGAGGGAAACAAGCGGTTGCGTACCGGGGGCGCCCGAAGGCGAAAAGGGCAGAGGACATAAAAACCCGCGACCTCGCTATTCCGCTGTTGGCGCAGGGCGCGAAGTGGGGGCGATGGGCGATGAGTTATGGAGCGGGCGGCGCCCCACCACCGCCCCCGCTCTCGCCCGCATCGCCCCGCCCCGCCCCCACGCGACCAACAGCGGCGGTGGCCAATCGCAATACAATACATACAAGAGCACGAGAAACCAAAACACAGGAGAAGCAATGTATTAATGCAGATTCTGATGAGTTCTTTATCACCATCTTGGAGTTACTGGTTAAATAACCCCTCCCCTCATCTCTTCCTTCACCCTCCAGTTTACGGGAGCCTCCTAGCTACTCAAACTCTCCTTACTTTCTCCTACCGGCATCTCTGCCTGCACTAATCCTGCCTTGCGGCGCCTGTCTGGCACCGGCCTTCGTCCCAGGTTCTATGGTAATGCAATACGTTGCCGTATATACGGGATAATATACGTAGTACACAGGAAAGTAATGTAATTCTGCGGAAAATCGATTTCGAGATTTAACGGAAATTCACGTTTTGAGGTCCCTGAAACTGAAAAAATTGTTTCAAAACGTGCATTTGTCTGTACACCCGTTTGAGTACTAAAGTTGCGTAAACTACATTTGTAAGATTGTTTCTAAAATGAAAATATCCAGGCAAGTCTGCTCCGACTCAAAGCTATGCAATTTTTAGAAACATTTAAATACTGTACGTAAAGCCCCTGAAACATTTTGAAATTTTTTCCAAATCTGGATCCAAATTTTTTGAAGAGTAGAGTGAAATACACTTATTAACATGTTATACATCCAATTATCACAGTTACCTCTGAATTTTCCATTTTGTACGGTGTCTTTCTAAAACTATATTATTACGAATAGCTATTTTTTCTTCAAATGAATTCACAATTGTTCACTATTGTAGATGTTTTCCAGAAAATGTGTTTCTATTTTTGTGCGCAAATAAAGGAGTTTTTTAACATTACCCTTACATGCGTAATTTACTTTGTGGTTTACGATTGTTTACTAATAGACCTTTGGAACATTCGAGTTTTTGTCTCCAAGATAGTTTTGGTCCCAATTATGGAATAATTCCTCGCAGTGTAGTGAAAAGCCGAAGCATGTAAACAGGACGCAGGGATCCATTCTCTTCGAAGGCAGCAATAAACCCGGAGGTGCGCTTCCATCTCGTGGGGCGAGGCAGATCACCCGAGAAATCCGCCCGCTTCGCCCGAGATGGTCTCGCTCGGTGTAGGGCTAACCGAGATCTCTCAATTCAAGGGGCGGCTTAGGTGGCTTCCAAACAGAAAACAAGTGAACAGCGAGTAACGGCGGCCGACGGGCGGCGACGGCCCAAAGGCCGGTGGGGTGGGGGTTAGGGCGAGACCGTGTTTGGGTTTTTGCCTGCAGCTGTAAAGCCGCCCAATGCAAATTTCGTATACGGCCGCTCCGTTATCTGCTGCCTACATCGGAAGGGCCGAGCCGTACTTAAACAATTCTTCACGACTGCTCTATTGGCAGAGTTCACAGCCATACGGCGAAGGAGGTCGCTAACACACACACACACCAACCACTGGGACGTTAAACAAGTTTTCGGAGAAATATCCGAAAAGAGGAAAGGCTCTTTTCGGCCCCATCCCAAATCTGAGGCGCCAATGTGTTGGGGAGGGCGGCGCAGCGCAGCACGGCACCTCGCGTGCTCTCAGAGGGCGGTGGTCAGGGCGAACAGCGTAAGAGCCGCTGAGCGTCATCGCGAGCGGGCAGAGGGTGGGCGGTGGGTGGTGAGCGGCCGTGCCGTGGACCACGCCCTCCACACGAGGAGTGTGGTGGAGGGATGAGCGCAAGTGAAATGCCGGAGGCGCCCGTGTGCTGGGAGGGGCGGCGCGGGGCAGCACGTCCCCGCGTGCCTCAGAGGGTGGTGGTCAGGGCGCGAATGAAGCGTGAGAGCCGCTGAGCATCGCGAGCGGCGCGCCTGGGGGTGGTGAGCGGCCGTGCCGTGGACCACGCCCTCCACACGAGGAGTGGTGGGTGGGAGTGGATGAGCGCAAGTGAAAATGCCGAGGCGCCCGTGTGCTGGGAGGGGCGGCGCGGGGCAGCACGTCCCTCGCGTGCTCTCAGAGGGCGGTGGTCAGGGCGAACAGCGTGAGAGCCGCTGAGCGTCATCGCGAGCGGGCAGAGGGTGGGCGGTGGGTGGTGAGCGGCCGTGCCGTGGACCACGCCCTCCACACGAGGAGTGGTGGGTGGGAGTGGATGAGCGCTAGTGAAAATGGAGAGGTGTCACGTGGTCGGTGGGTGATCCAGGGGCGAGAACGCAGATGAATCCTGAAAGCGAGTGGTGGAGGGCAGACGATAAAAGATCTAAACGCGGTGAAGGGTGACAAGGAAGTTATTATTGTAAATGAGGATACACGTATATAAAGGCTACATTGAATGCACCAACATTTAAATCAATATTCCATAAACGCAAATGAGGTGTTTCAATGTAAATAATGGCGTCCATCTTATTAACTCTTCAAATCTGGTTTTCTATACCAACGCGTTTAATAGACGGCGGAACTTCCCTACGACACAATGTAACTGATTGACAAAATATTAATCTACTCCAATAACGGACAAACCATTACTTCTTTACTCAATACCAAAAATCTGGCAACATATTTAATTCCGTTCCCAGCATCCACAAAAACGCACAAAATTAATAAAGTAGCAGCGCCGAAGTAGGTTCCTAATGGAGCCTGCCGGCTTCCCAGCGGCAATTTCCAAATTAAGCGAAGAAAGAATCGCGGAAGATGTCCACTTCCGATCCTTCGTCAATCCCACGCCACTGCCTTCCGGCAACGGCAGCAGCCCAGCGATTACGAATAATGATCCTCTCCACAAAGTGCTTTCGGTGCTATGGCGTTTGGTCTCCTTCGGAGTGCGATGGAATATTGGGCGGGAAGAGTTGGTGTAAGAACGGAGACTCACAGAAGGTTCCTTAACTCCAACGAGCGGTGAGTTTACACAAGCAGTGGTCCAGAGGAACCCAGGATCTCTAATACCTCCTTCACAGTCGTTCTAATATCAGAGTCAACGGACAATAATTAAATCCTCTTTACACGTTCAATTCTCTTCCATTTACTCCTGTGTATAAAAGAGACGCGTCAAATGATGCATTCTCTACAGGAAATTGAAGCATTATCATTTTCGCGTTGCAAACTACATTCATTTTCATTACCAACGTCTAGCTTCACTTCCCGAATTTATAGTAGAACCAAGATTATTCAAGCTGATATTGTGAAAAATATTTTAAATAACTATCTTTCCCTTATTCTTCCACTACTTCTGAACTTTATTTTTGTTAAACAATTTCATAAATTTCATTTAATTTTTTGCATTTGACTAAATTTTTACTTACTGTGTCTTTGACAGAGAAAACTTATTGTTACACGATTCATTGTTTTTTTCAATTTCAGGTTTATTAGTAATTTGTTTACTGGATTAACGAATTAAAAATTGCCGAATATATTCATGGACCAAAAAACTTCTTATAAATAGCTTACAAATAACTACTGATAGAACATATAGCATAATATATATTATAAATAATACAACAAATACAAATAATACAGTAACAATAACAAAAAATAAAATATAAAATAATTGAGACAACAGGACATACAAATATATACAAAACAAGCTGTATTAAGTAAGGCTTCACGTGTTATATATATAAAGTCATTTATTAATTTTCATGGAATTTAGCTTGAACTATTCATTTATAATGAATTGCCGTAATTTCAGAACTGATGAAATAAAGTAATACAAGAGTTTTACATCTCATAGAGTTTAAATTAAACAAACTATTAGGAAATGATAATGAATCATTGTGATAGAATACTCTAAGCTCTTTATAGATTGAGCTCTCACATAAAATATAATTAAGATTGTCTTCAGTATTCATATTATATAACGAGCAGATTGAATTTGAGTATATTTGACTTTGATCTCTTTGTCACTGGACATCCGGATTTGAGCGACTTTTCTAGTAATGGAAGTGGGGAGAGCAAAAGTTAAATATTTCTCAATTTCTGTAGATTCCAGATCCCCAATTTTTCTACATTTTGTACTGTACGATGCATTCATGATTGTACGTTAATCGTCCATATAGATTTTACTTAAGAGTTGCTGCAAATATTAAGGGACTACTATCTCTGATTACAATCGGATTTTGTTCCGTAATTAAGTTATGAAAGTCCAAATCATTCATCATTCCGTCCAGAACGGACACCTACTTGCTTTTTACAAGAATTAGGATATGCATTTCTTCATTCTAAACATTTGTTAAAAATTATATGAGGGTATCGTCAAGGCACGCATAAGTAGCAATATGGTCGGTCATGTAAGTCAGTGATCTCCTAATTACTTCTGATTCTTACTTGAGCCAGTTTCTTTTCTAAATATGTACCCATGGAGTTGTCTTCGATAGCAGCACACCACGTTTATAGGTGTTTGCAATATTTACTAAATTAACGAAATACTAAACCTTAGATGGAAAAATGCTTTATACCCATGTATCCGCAATTAAATTTCAAGTTACGACTGAAAATTTGAGAATTTTTTAACATCAAAGAAAATCTGACATCTTTAAATGGCTGTATCTCCTAAACTGCAAGCCCTACCACACTGAATTTTGCATGGCAGATTAACCGAGATCTGCTCTATTATCGACGTTTTGAGTTTAGGTAATTGCAATTTTTACTAAATTATCAAAATACTAAGCTTTAGATGGAAAATGCTCTATACCATTGTAATCGCAATTAAAATTCTAGCTGGGACTTAAAATTTTTAAAAAAATTTAATATCAATGAAAATGTCACAAATTTGACTGGCTGTATCTCCTAAAACAATTAGCCCTACAATGCTGAAACATGGATGGCAGATTAACCGAGATCTGCTCTATTATCAACGTTTTTGTTATAGATTTTTGCAATTTTCACTAAAATAACAAAAAACTAAGTCTTAGATAGGAAAATGCTCTATACCATTGTAATCGCAATTAAATTTCAGGTTAGAACTGAAGATTTGAAAATTTTTCAACATAAATAAAAATCTGACATCTTTGACTGGCTGTATCTCCTAAACTATAAGCCCTACGATGCTGAAATTCACATGACAGATTAACCGAGATCTGGAAAAATTTCAGATTAGATCTGAAGATTTGAGAATTTTTGAACATGAATAAAAATCTAAATTCACGAAAAAATAAGCCTAGGATGGAAAAATGGTCTATACCTTTGTAATCGCAATTAAATTTCAGGTTAGAACTGAAGATTTGTGACATTTTGATCATGAATAAAAATCTGACATCTTTGACTGGCTGTATCTCCGAAACTATAAGCCCTACAACGCTGAAATTTGCAAGGCCGATTACCCGAGATCTTTATTATCTACTTTTGAAACGCAGGTTAACGGGGCTTGGTCAGAAAAAGTTTTACACTAGTTGTTTGCCAACGTTTCGGAAACTTTTATTTCCATCCTCAGGGCTAATATAAAAGAAAATGAAAACAACACTGTTCATGAATAATGTTTCCTAAAAAAAACACACGTATGAGAAACAATTTTTAGCTAAGTTACAAAATATTTACAAATTTCCTTTATATCTATAACATAAACATTACATACCTTGCAACATCAAGAACAACTCAACCCATTCACTGCACCATCCTCCATCTCCGGCACCTTACATGCAATGAGGGACACAATATCACCCTCACCACACCAACACTCAGCATGACTGATACTAGCACGATGTTGGGTGGTGAGACGAGAATAAATATCATGCGTGAGTGAGGTACATGCTAGCTTCCGGTGCGAGTTTACAATTAATTTAAATTAGAAAATGTGCTATTTTTTACTTCAAAAATTCTACATAGAAGTGATATATAAATTACAGATTGTTATTTTTACTTTCTTGTAAGATAATTATCACATTATTATTATTATTATTATTATTATTATTATTATTATTATTATTATTATTATTATTATTATTATTATTATTATTATTATTATTATTATTATTATTATTATTATTATTACTTTATATTGTGAACAGCCCGAAAACAAAGGAACCGGATATGAATATACATAATACATCCTTATAAACTAAAAACAATACAGGCATATAGATATGAACAGGCTAACAGTAATTTCACAAATGACAATTAATTAATTGTATATATAACTTTTTTTATATATAAGTGCACCAATTTACAATTAATAGATTAATCAGAATATTGTGTAAAACTAAAAACTTAATCTTAGTATTATATGACAATGTGAACATTTTCAAGAATATAAATTATATAGATGTGAAAATGATAATAAAAACACAAAATCACAATTTTTTAAAGTATTATGTGTAAGAGTTATTAAAGCAAACAAATTAATATGAAATCATTAATATGGTGGAAACAAATGAGTTGCAAATCACCTTAATCTAATAATGTTAACAATTACACCTACTATTAACATGGGAGTTGTCAATAATAATAATAATAATAATAATAATAATAATAATAATAATAATAATAATAATAATAATAATAATACGGCATAAGGCCAATTTATATTATTGTCTATTATCCTTAACATATGTTTTGAGGTAAGGCAAAAACAGAAAAAATTAGAGACAGGGAAATATCCAAAAAATAATAATTTATATTTCTTTTTTGCAAACATAAGCATTGGTATGAGTAGAAAGGCCCATTCAAGGTTAAAAAATGAAGACAAAAAGACAATGGAAGGTTATTGATGACAGACTGGTATTGTAAGAAAAAAAAGTATTTATATGTAATAATAATAATATCCAATAAAGTTATTTAGAATTGGACTTGTGGGAATTATCATGTTTGTTAATGAGATTTACATAGATTTTACTGAAACCCTCTGTATCTGTTTTTTTGTTAACGGTATTGTGTTTGTTGATGTGTATCATTTCCCTAATGGATCTTTTTTTGTAATTATTTTCTTTGTCCAAAATCTGAGTTTCATGAAATTTAAATGAATGGCCAGTGGATTTTGTATGTTGAGCAAGTGCACAAGATGGGGAGTCTTTCTTCAGATCATACTTATGCTGGTACAACCTTTTTTAAAGGATTGTCCAGTCTGTCCAATATATACTTTATCGCAACCCCCACATGGTACTGAATACACTAAATTGCTCATGAACTGTGCAGGTACCCTATCTTTAGTTTTACTAAACACAATATTGTTAAGAGTTCTTTTGTTTGAAAAAGCTATTGAGTGCTTATCTGTAGTTTGAATTTTGCCCAAGGGCTCAGATAACCCTTTCACATATACAATGGATTTGTAGGGTTTGGTGGGTTCAATATTAATCTTGGCTGCAGGTTGGGGAGAATTAAACAGAATTTTATTAATTAGCTTGGGAGAAAAAAATTTTTCTAGGAGAATTTTTTTGACTCTATTCAAATTCGACCTATGAAAACATGGATCACTCAAATTGATGGCCCTGTGTTTGAGTGCCACAGCAACATTAATCTTGGAAGCCATTTTGTGGTGGGAATGGTAATTGAGATAACGGTCAGTTTTATGTGGTTTTCTATACCAGTCTACATTTATTGTTTCACCCAGATTCCTAATAAGCATCATGTCTAGAAATGGTATTCTATTATTGTTTTCAGTTTCTATGGTAAATTGTAATTTTTAGTGAAAATTGTTGAAAAAACTTAATGTGGTTTGCTCACTACCAATGGGGATGGGTAAGATTAGATCATCCACATATTTAAATATAAAGGGGGGCATTTGTGGGAGCTGATCAATTACCACATCAAGAAGATGATTCATAACGAAGTCTGCTACAATGGGGGCCAGGGGAGATCCCATCGCAACACCATCCATCATCCTATAGTATGTATTATTGTACACTAACAACATAACCTAAACACACAAAACCACCTCACAACATAAGCTAAATAATTGGAAAAATTCTTTCTTACTTAATTTGGTTTTGGTGATGTCCTTAAGCTTGTCCCAATTATCTGCTATAATATCAGTGGCCAACTTGATAGAGATATTTGTAAAGAGTGAACACAATCCAAAGACACTATATGAAAATTAGTTTGAATGGTGTATTCTTTTATGGCAGAATAAAAGAAAAACGAATCTTTGATATTGTATGTATCAGAGGATAAAGAACTAAGCAAATTTCCTAAGAATTTAGCTGTTTCATATGTGGGGCTGTTGACAAAGCTCACAACAGGTCGTAAAAAGATGGCCACTTTTGTGGTCTTTAACTAAGACATATATTCTAGGACTACACCCATTATAACAACTCAATCTATTTTTTGTACTGAAATCAATTTTGTTGCATTTGAATAGGCTATTGATTAGTTGATTGTTATGTCTGGATAGAATTTGGGTAGGATCTCTATTAATAATCTGGTAGGTAAAAGAGTAACTGAGCAATTTTGCCATTTTCTTATCATAATCCTCTACCTTCACGACAACACTACGATTGATTTTATCAGTTTTTAAAACAAGCAAATCCTGATTATCTTTGAGAAAACATCGAGTTTTGGTTACTATTTTTTCCAGATTCTTAGTTGTTCGTTCAGGTTGGAATTTAATTTTATTGACGACGTTGGTAATTAAATTAGTACACTGAGATCTAGTACTGTCCTGTATCTGATTATCAACCGTTTCAGAAATGATGTGATCCACGTCCGTAATTAACTGTTCTACAGGCAAATTCCTATGAGAATACGGAAGAGAAAATTTTGGGCCTACACTTAATAACTCGATCACACCCTGTGGTATAAATCTGTCACTGAGATTAAGAAACCAAGTACTGTTGCCAACAACAGGTTCTTTGTACAAGTACCTAAGCCGATCTAATTTCTTAATTTGTTTTTATTTTGTTGAATTGAAAGTTTTGAGATAAAAACTGGCTTTTGTGGGAGCTGATCAATTACCACATCAAGAAGATGATTCATAACGAAGTCTGCTACAATGGGGGCCAGGGGAGATCCCATCGCAACACCATCCATCATCCTATAGTATGTATTATTTTACACTAAATATCCTTCCTCACAACATAGAAATAACATATATAGAAATAACATATATACATATATAGAACATATATAGAAATAACATATATATAACAAGAGAAATAACAATCTGTAATTTATATATCACTTCAATGTAGAATTTTTGAAGTAAAAAATAGCACATTTTCTAATTTAAATTAATTGTAAACTCGCACCGGAAGCTAGCATGTACCTCACTCACGCATGATATTTATTCTCGTCTCACCACCCAACATCGTGCTAGTATCAGTCATGCTGAGTGTTGGTGTGGTAAGGGTGATGTTGTGTCCCTCATTGCATGTGAGGTGCCGGAGATGGAGGATGGTGCAGTGAATGGGTTGAGTTGTTCTTGATGTTGCAAGGTATGTAATGTTTATGTTATAGATATAAAGGAAATTTGTAAATATTTTGTAACTTAGCTAAAAATTGTTTCTCATACGTGTGTTTTTTTAGGAAACATTATTCATGAACAGTGTTGTTTTCATTTTCTTCTATATTAGCCCTGAGGATGGAAATAAAAGTTTCCGAAACGTTGGCAAACAACTAGTGTAAAACTTTTTCTGACCAAGCCCCGTTAACCTGATTTTCAAATCTTCATTTATGGTCGTTAAGAACTCTTTATAATTTATTATCTACGTTTTGAATATACGGTTTTGCAATTTTTACTAAATTCACAAAAAAATAAAGCCTTAGATGGAAAATGCTCTATACCATTGCAATCGCAATTAAATTTTAGATTAGAACTGAAGAATTGAGAATTTTTAATAATGAATGAAAATCTGACATCTTTGACTGGCTGTATCTCCTAAATTATAAGCTATAGGACGCTGAATTTTGCATGTGAGATTTACCGAGATCTTCTCTATTATCGACGTTTTTAGTAAAAGTTATTGCAAATTTTACTAAAATAACAAAAAATTACGCCTTAGATGGAAAAATGGTCTATATCATTCTAATCGCATTCAAATTTCAGATTAAAACTGAAGTTTTGAGAATTTTTGAACATGAATGAAAATCTGACATCTTTGACTGGCTGTATCTCCTAAACTTAAAGACCTCCGACGCTGAAATTCACATGTCAGATTTACCGAGACTTGCTCGATTATCGATGTTTTGGGTAAAGGTTTTTTCAATTTTTATTAAATTAACCAAAAAACTAAGCCTTAGATGGAAAATTGCTCTATACCATTGTAAACGCAATTAAATTTTAGATTAGATCTGAAGATTTGGCAATTTTTGAACATTAATGAAAATCAGATATCTTTCACTGGATGTATGTCCTAAACTATAAGCCCTCTACGACGCTGAAATTCGCATGTGAAATTTACCGAGATCTGGTCTATTACCGACGTTTTTAATATATATTTTTGCAATTTTTACTATATTAACGAAAGACTAAGCCTTAGATACTAAAATGCTCTAAACCATTGTAATCGCAATTAAATTTCAGATTAGATCTGAAGATTTGAGAATTTTTGAACATGAATAAAAATCTGACATCTTTGACTGGCTGTATCTGCTAAACTATAAGCCCTACGACTCTGAAATTTGCGAGACAAATTACTGAGTATTTGAACATCCAGTATTTGAAGTGTTGTGTATCGAACATGCGCCTATATCTTAAAGTGTTAATTTTCAATTGGAAGAAGATCTTCCCAGAAAAACCATTACATTCCTCTATGCCTTTTTAATATGGTCCTTTAGACCACCATAATTTCAGATCAGAAGTGCCTGGTTATATTAATATTTCAACATTATGGTGTACCTTAACCTAAGCAACTTACAGACACTGAAGAGGGCCTCACAATTAAGACCGAATCGTCTGCTCTAAATATATTTTATTGACTGGAATCATCTTTTTTCTTATAATGCTAAACTATAAGCCCTACGACGCTGAATTTCGCATGTCAGATTTACCGAGATCTTCTCTATTATCGACGTTTTGAGTAAAAATTATTGCAATTTTACTTAAAGAACGAAAAACTAAGGCGTAGATGGAAAAATGCTCTATACCATTGTAATCGCATTTATATTTCAGATTAGGACTGAAGATCGCGCCAGATACTGGAAACCCGCATAGATGGCACTTGTGGGAATCAAATGCATTTCATAATATGACGCCACCAGTCAATTGTTGGCGAAAGTTTCAACCGAACATTTTCACAAAAGATGGCCTTGTCAGTAAAAAGGCGTAGTAGTAACTGTCATCTTGGCTGGATTGAAAAAAAATAGATTTTTGACTGTTGGTAGCGGAGGCTATCTTACAGTTCCATGCACAGAGGCATTTTGGCGCGAACACTCGCCTGGAATTGTATTACGCCCGAATTACGACAGGAAATTATCTCCTGTTCGCCTAAGACAAGGTAACATTGACAATTCCTTTAATATTCAATATTTTTTACGCTGAGGCAAATTAATAGTTCTTAAATAATTGTCTTTCCGAATTTTCCATTGTGCTAAGCAAGGAAAGCGTAGTCACTCTTGTGAGCAACCCTATTCGTTCGTCTGTGACTCTCCGGAAAACTCCGATGAAGCTATTTTGAAGCCTCCACAATTAGTAACTGAAATTTTTAGTGTGTTGCATGATTTAGTTGAACCAAATCTTTGGAGGATGCCTTCAATGCGAAGAGGCTGGTATTGACTAACGGGCATTTTCGCACCTACAGGTGTGCAAATTGGGATCACATTACCAAAACAAAAGTTGACAAATCATCACGATCACACATGCTTATAACGTACGCCAGAAAATTCTGCCCGCACCGAGCTGAGTCAGAGGATCTTACTAAAATTGTATTTGTTCGTAGCAATCACATCACTGGGGGAAAAGTGAAGTGGACAACACCTCCAGCATCTGTTGTGATTGTGGTGAATATGCAATTTACATTTTCATGTTTTGCAAGAAACAATTGGTGCCACCAACGTAATTTCTGTCGCCAACGACTGGTGCCATTGCGGAGAGACTTTCCTGGAGCGCTGCATGTAGTAATTACGACACTCAGAGAATCCATATTTGGGATCCATCAGGATTAGAAGCATTCTTGGTCCTATTCAAACGAGGGGGTCCCTGCCCGCCCCCTCCAATATTCTTTGAATTTAGGTTCTTTTTCAGGAAAAATATGTAGGCACAAGGAAGATTATAACAATGCTGTTAAGTTTCTTCATTTAATACGATACCAATGATCAGTATAATTATCAATATTTGAGGTTTCATAATATAACGTACCAGCACTTACCTTTGTTTTGGTGTGTTGTGTAAATTAAGTAATCAGCATTAAGAATTGAACTTCTAGTTTGATTATATGAATGCATTCATTCTTCAGGTTGTTATTTGTAAATAATGTAGTATCTAATCGATGGTACAACTCTCGAGGATCATAACATGTATGATTAATGTTTTCAGGCGAGTCAGCTCTTATGGTCATTAGTTCTGTGTGTGTAGCGAATGTTGTAAACTAGGAGGTGGCGGTGTTCCCCTATTCTTCAACGTGATGCGCCACACCTCCCGCTCAGAAGAAAGGCCAGCGGCGCCCTGCCGAGGCCGGCACAAGCTCTAGGCTGCCCACGTGACCGAACAGCAGTGGATGGAAGGGGAAGGGGGGAGAGGATGAGCAAGGAGGGCCGTATGTTGGGATTGGCATTCACCTGGTATTGATTGAAGAAACTGAGGAAAATTCCTGAGCTATGGAGTCGGTCGCTGTAATTGTTTAGACAGGGAATGAATTGGATCTGAAACACTACGTCCTCCGAACGTAAACACTGCAGTGACAATAATTGTTGCAATGAGCCATTTCAACCGGACCATAACTTTAAATCGTTTAGTGCGTAGTAATCAAACTATAAAAGAATCAGTAGTTGAGGTTCTACATCGCCGTATGGACCTTTAAGTTTGTCAAACTATTCGAGTCGCAAGAGAAGTCCGCCGCCGCGCGATGCAGGCTTTGCCCACCCCTGCTCCGCCCACGGGCCTTCAAACAAACGGCGCCACCGCCTCCGAAAAGGAAGCGCCATTTGGCGACATAATGCGCCAGAACGCGCCCCTCCCCGCGCTCGCGACATCGATCCCCAAGTCGATATGCGGAGGCGGCGATTGTCGTCGCGTAACGAGCGGCGGAGGCGGCGGCGCCGCCCACTGCGCCCCTGGTGGCGCGGAGCGGAGCCAACGCCGACAGATGAGCGCCGCCCATTGTTGCGACGAAGGGAGCGCTTCTGTTTCGTGTTATCTTTCTTTGGATCGGGGCGTGGGGGCTTTCGCCATTTGACGAGGCCACGGGCGGGGCTCTTTCTGTTTCGTGTTTTAGGGGATACACATAATGGGTCCAAACCAAACCCAACCAACGATACAGAAAGCGCAAATGTTTTAAAACTACAAATATGATATACGGTGATAATACTGGTTGGAAATATAGAAAATAAATTATTCACTAATGGTGGTTTGGAGATGAGGAAATTTGTGTAGCAATTAGTAAATGTTAAAAGGAAGAACGTGGGAAAGGGAGGATGCATGGTAGAGTTAAGACTAGAAAATAGGTTACGGTACGAACGTTGGTTGTTCGAAAATAGAAAGCTGAAGTTTCTTTCTTTCTCATCGCATGAGGTCAGCTGTGTCGTGATTATCGACGTCATGACTACGAGATTGAGAACGTAACATCAGATATGAGAAATGCGGGGTTAAAACAATCAAATGATAGCAATTTTAGTCGTAATCGAATTTCTTTCATTGTTGTTTGTACTTTTCTTGTCTTCCATGACGTGTCGTCACGCGGGGCGGGCGCCGCTCGGGAGACAAAGGGAGACATTCCCAAAGCCCTTCGAGCGGAAGAGAGACTCAGCTCAGACATTGCGCAGCGCTGCCCTTGACCTCGTCCACGCACTTCCTCTGCCCTTGGCCTAGCTCACTCCCTCGCTCTCACTCTCGTCCTTCTCCTCGCCCTCGCCATTACTCCGCCCCCGACCCGCCCTCGTTCTTGTCCTTCTTTCGCCCTCGCCCTCGCCCTTGCCCTCGCTCTCGTCCCGACCTCTCTGTTGCCCTTCCTCTTGTCATCACGCTCGCCTACCCTTTCACAGAAGCAGACGCTCTCCCTTTTCCCTCACCATCTTTCACGCCCGACATCTCACCGCCCTCCCTCTGCCGCCCTGGGCATCGCGACCGCCCTCTTTCCTTGCGCTTGCCCGCTCCTCGCTCCCCTTTCGCCCCCGTTTTATCCGTTTACCTCATCTTACCCGTCCTTAGACACCGCCCCACGCAGAGTCGTGGGCTCCCTTCTTTCACTCCCCAGACACGTTCTTCACGACTTGCACACATCTCCTATCGCTCTACCTGCGGTGCTTTCGCCCTGCTGCCCCCTGCCTTATCGCCACCGCTGCAGAGACACGGAGCAGCTTGGACAGCCTTGATCAACCTGCGATTCGTCCCCTCCCACTCACTCTCCTACCCACTCTCGTTCTCCCACCCATTCACCCTCCCACTCCACTCACCCTCCGAATCTCTCACCCACCCACTCACTTTCCGCACACACACACACATCTATCGCTCTACCTGCGGTGCTTTCGCCCTGCTGCCCCCTGCCTTATCGCCACCGCTGCAGAGACACGGAGCAGCTTGGACGGCGTTGAACAACCTGCGATTGGTCCCCTCCCACTCACTCTCCTACCCACTCTCACTCTCCCACCCATTCACCCTCCCACTCCACTCACCCACTCTCCGCTCTCCACTCACCCACCGGCTCTCTCACCCACCCACTCCCACTTTCACACACACACACATCTCCTATCCCAGCTCTACCTGCGGTGCTTTTCGCCCTGCTGCCCCCTGCCTTATCGCCACCGCTGCAGAGACACGGAGCAGCTTGGACAGCGTTGATCAACCTGCGATTCGTCCCCTCCCACTCACTCTCCTACCCACTCTCACTCTCCCACCCACCCACTCTCACTCAGCCACTCACCCACCGACTCTCTCACCCACCCACTCACTCACTCACCCCCCCACACACACATCTCCTATCGCTCTACCTGCGGTGCTTTCGCCCTGCTGCCGCCTGCCTTATCGCCACCGCTGCAGAGATACGGAGCAGCTTGGACAGCGTTGATCAACCTGCGATTCGTCCCCTCCCACTCACTCTTCTACCCACTCTCACTCTCCCACCCATTCACCCTCCCACTCACTCACCCACTCACCCACCGACTCTCTCACCCACCCACTCACTTTCACACACACACACATCTCCTATCGCTCTTCGTGCGGTGCTTTCGCCCTGCTGCCCCCTGACTTATCGCCAACGCTGCAGTGACACGGAGCAGCTTGGACAGCGTTGATCAACCTGCGATTCGTCCCCTCCCACTCACTCTCCTACCCACTCTCGCTCTCCCCCCCATTCACCCTCCCACTCACTCACCCACTCTCACTCTCCCACTCACCCACCGACTCTCTCACTCCACCCACTCACTTTCACACACACACATCTCCTATCGCTCTACCTACGGTGCTTTCGCCCTGCTGCCCCCTGCCTTATCGCCACCGCTGCAGTGACACGGAGCAGCATGGACAGCGTTGATCAACCTGCGATTCGTCCCCTCCCACTCACTCTCCTACCCACTCTCGTTCTCTCACCCATTCACCCTCCAATTCACCCTCCCACTCACTAACCCACCGACTCTCTCACCCACCCACTCACTTTCACACACACACACATCTCCTATCGCTCTTCGTGCGGTGCTTTCGCCCTGCTGCCCCCTGCCTTATCGCCACCGCTGCAGAGACACGGAGCAGCTTGGACAGCGTTGATCAACCTGCGATTCGTCCCCTCCCACTCACTCTCCTACCCACTCTCGCTCTCCCACCCACCCACCCACTCTCACTCTCCCACACACTCACCGACTCTCTCACCCACACACTCACTCACTCACCCCCCACACACACGCGCTGCAGCGCGCGCGCTGTTCCGCCCTCAAAGGAGCGCAAATTGCTTCCAATGGAACTCGCCCCCGCCCTCAGCCGCCCTCTCGCCCCAGCGGAGCGGAGCGACTCGCAAGCAGATCTCCCGCGCCATTAGGGTGCGTTGCAGGCGGACGGAGAGGTCCGCAGAACAAGCACCGGCTGCACACGCCGCATCGGGTTCCGCCAACTGAGAGATTCAACTCCGTCGCGGGTGCTCACAGCCCACACTCCTCTACGTTATTTTCAGATTTTGCAATTTTTAGAAATTCGAAGACTTAATAAAATGTGCATTAGGAACTCCGCATAAAGGCTGATTCAATAAACCTATTATTTCACTACTGAACTCTCCAAAATTTCAGATTTTTGCATGGAATATTATAAGATATTGTGAAAACGGGCTAAAATGCAGAATTTCCGAATTGAAAATTTCAAAACAACGTGGTGTTAAAACAGCACGTACTTTCTTGCTCGTATTTTTGCGTAAAATTGCTCGGAATATGCTCAAATTTTCGAAAAATTGTACACAACCTCCTTTCAAAATTATATTTTAAGGATCAGATTTCATTAAGAGAAAAAATCTCTATCTTTAACATTTTAGTTAAAGGAAGACTCGGAAATTTGGAAATTTTCAAAAAACTGGGTTTTCAACTAACATAAGATTTGCAAAATTCTCTTAAACGTTCTTCACACTATCCAATAACAAAATTGAATAAAAAACGATGAAGCCATTTTTTTTTAATTTGACAAATGTCTCAAGGGCTTTATGTAAAGTACCTCCACCCAAAAAAAATATTGGTTTCAAATTGAAGAGGTCGCCACATCTGCCAGATTGATTGTGAAATATAAATTTAAGAGAAAAGGAGCTTAAAAGTTTGCGGTGTTTATAGACGGACGAATGGGTAGACGTTTTGCCGTCATTCCATTTTTCAGTATCAAGGAACCACAAAACATGAATTCCGACTAGACCACGTGTTAGAGGATTTTTTTCTAAATTTGGCAACTGCATTTATCCTTTTTTCGGTTCTAGAGCCCTGTAATAAGAGTTTTCTGTAAAAAATTCGCCGTTTTTTCTCGCAGTATTACATAACTTTCTCTCTACTCCGTAGCAAGAAAGTAATACGGTATCTGGTTTAAAACTGTCTCTGGAATTTGAGTAGAACTCGGTTTACGCCGTGACGCTAGAAGATTAGCTCACTGATGATGTTTACAATCGAAAATATATTAATATTAAATATATTTTGATACCCGACAACAGATTTTTTAATTATTAGAAGACATATACTTCATCAGTAATCTAATTAACGATAGGTTTAACCCCGACTGGAATTTAATTTCTCTCTCACACTCTTGGAGTGTGTGAAGCTTCGGTTCACGTTTTCAACAGTCGGCAACTCTTATCGCGGAGGAAAAGAAGAAGGGGCGGTGGTACAGAAAAATCGAATGCACTTCCCCTAGAGTCGCCTTCAGTCCGGCCTCAGTCGTTTCTCTTCGCTGGCTGCGCGAGTAGATGAGGCCTCTTCGCCCTTTGCCTCTTCGCTGGAGCTCCGTCTCACTCCGACTCGCATTCTCAGCTCATCTCATTCCAGGCACACACTGAAGAGGATACAGAGCGTAGAGTTGAGAATGACTTATGAGGAAGAAAAAGACACGAAGAGAAAGAAAGTGTCTGCAGCAATCGAAAGCACTTGTGGCAAAATGAAAGACAATACTAGCATTCAGTTCCGTACAAAACCCCACATCTCTGTAAATCCTTCATCCATGACATTACACTACAATTATGTTAATACAGTCTTTCCAAGCATTATTACAATACACAGGCAAATGGATTCCTTACAATATCTTTTTCTTTATAGGCAAGGCTGTTTAAAACTGCAAATTATTTTACATTTCAAATAATGCGGCATAGCAATATATTACATTGTTTTGTCCGGGTTATTTATTTAGGCGCCCTTTCCTGTCTTTGTAGGATTATGATGAAAATAGTTCGCCTAACGGCATTCGCAGTTTGACTGAAAAGGTGTGAGGACGGAGAGACATTGAGACGAGCATCAAGTGGCGTTGCCTCTCGGGACGAAGTGAAGACCCGTGACGTAGTGGTCAGAGCGATTGCTTCGCCTTCTCGGATCCGGGTTCAAATTACGACCATACCATGTGGAATTTGGGGAGGACGAAACGGGATCTTCAGTTTCCCCAGCCTTCGAAGCACCAACATCGTCTAAATCACACCATCCTCCTTCATCCAACCACTCGCCCCAGGTGCAGCCGAAAGGGTTGGGGACGGAGCATCTTGACAGATGCCACGCGAGGTAGCGAGGAGAGTCGATCTACAACATCGCCGGCCGAGGTAGCCCAGAGACAGCATGCCGCTGCATCTGCAGCGACTCTGACCAAGAAGTGGAGTTCGAGACCCGACGATGGCGGATTGTCTACGCTGGGTCAATTAGATTGTCGACAACAGCTAACGGACTCAACCGCTGTCTGGAGAAAATTGTAGCTGTTCTTATTTTGTAGTCTGGCGGCGGCAGGATTTTCGACACTAGCTTTGCAGCTAGGTCGAATTCATTCGTTGACTGGAGGAGAATTCTAGCGGCCGGCTGCTCTGATCGGTAGTTTTCTGTGGTTTCTCCGATCAACACTAGGCGAATGCCGGAGCAGTACCCTACCAAACGGGCCACGGACCGCGCGCGATCTGTTCTTCCTCTTCCTTGTCCTATACTCTCCCCTTACACACTTACACTAACATGCATTACACTACCATATATAGATCAGTCGGGAACTTAGAATTTGTCCCGGCTGGGGCGGTGGCCCGCTGGTGGGAGAGTCCTGGTTAGGGGGAAAACCCACTAGCCGACGGTAGGTCGGCGCTGGATCTCGCCATCAAGCGGGAGAGGATCACCGCCATCTCCCGAGAAAAAAACATGCACTACACTAACGGGACTAATGACCGAAGAAGTTGACGCGCCCGGAAACACGATAAAATCAATCAACGTCTGCCCCCTGGCGGCAGCAGCCGGAAACGCTTCCTTCTACTCACTTCCTTCCATTTCCTTCCTCAGGTTCACATTCGGCGAAGGTTGCGACATTCCCAGCGCGGCATCAAACCCGGAACCTCACTCGCCCACTACATCATTTCCGAACATTATGCATTCCATATTAAATATGTGTCGTTCTAAAACTTGTATGATTGCTCACAAATCCATAATGACTCGCTCTTTCTGTATTGGAACAGAAATGTGCAATCAAGCACTGTCACCAAGATGCAGCTTCCACAGAACTGATTTTTATTACACAATAACTCAATCATTTCCCTATTAACGTTGCACATAACTATTAAGAGCGCCCAATGAAACTTATCACTAACACTGCACGAAGCTATTACTTTCTAAAGCATTATTTCGCTGATAAAGGAAACCAGAGATAGCACACCTCATCAGATTGTAGCAGTCATTACCGCTTAGGCACTGGAATTCTGGGTGTAAATCCTAAATAGGTCATTCCACACTCACAATTGATTGCATTTCACATTAATGAGAGGCATGATGACATCGGTGGCTACAGCTACGCTACACATATGGCGTGTTCTGCGAGTATCGTTGGGAAAAGGAAAGGAAAATTTGAAAATAACGAAGATATTTCAGCAAGATATAGAAGTTGACAGTCAACAACCGTTTTTGCAGCACTAATGTATTAACAGTATCGCTTGTTCACTCTTTATTATTTGAAAAGTTACTTTTTGGCTCGCGTGCGCCGAAGTCAACTGGATCGTTCTCAATATGCAAATTGAGAATAATCCCAAGGGTACACACTTCTAATTTTTAATGATTTGGTACTAAAAATACTGATCGGAACCCGTACAAATGTGTCTTGGGCGAACTGATTTCAAAATGTCGGAATTGGCTTCTATCATCGCCTCACCCATGAACATTATATTCGTACGCCAAGCTCGTTACACAAAAAATAAAAATATTGATTTTTAGTTGCATGAGCAGTGTGGTTATAGTGACCATTTTGATATCCATTACAATATTTAAAAACTACAATTTTAGATTGCAATACTTTGTAAAAGCTCAACTTCAATTTCCTTCTAATAACACTTCTCGTAAAACTCGGTATCTAAATGATGAGTTTAAGTTTGAGAACCAACGGGAATGGATTCATCGCGTCGAAATAACATGAGCCCAATGAGCAAACAAACACAAGGACGAGACGCGCGCGCCTGGAAAAGAATGAGCTTCGAAGCTGCAATTTCCTTCCGGTGCTTCCCATTTGAAGTAGCAGCTGTAAATTTACGCGAGACACGAGGTTATAAATCTACAGCGCAACAAAATGGCGGAGCACGGAACAAGAAAGAGCGCCGGCCGAAACACCCCTCGCGCCAAGCGACGAGCTGTCGATGTTCCGTCACCACCCTCGCCCCCCACCTCGTCTCTATTGCTAGTGACCACCCCTTTCATCTCTTCTTTCGTCGCCCGCCTTCGCCTACGCCTTCTCTCAGTTTCTGTCGTGGCTACTTCGCCATCGCTGCTGTCGCCTCCATCCCCTTCTTCTCACCCATCCCGTCTCTACATTTGCCTTTCTCTTCCAGACTTGCCTCTCGTCTCCCCCCCTGCCTCCACCTCACCCTCTGCCGCCCTCCTTCCACACCCAGCTGCCTCGCGTGTGAACGCCTTATGCGTGGGCGGGGTGTGTGCGGCAGTTGAGTTCTAAAGGCGGGGCGATCCCAGCGGTGTGCTCTGAGCAGCGTGAGCGAAGCGGTGAGGGCGAGTGGGGCGATAGGGCGTGGGGCGGTGGGCGCGAGAGACCCCATCTATATATATCTGATTACTCTCTCCCCCTCTCACGCCGCAGCAGTCTCTCAAGGTCACAAGGCGAACGCCTCTTCTCAATTGATTGGTGTCTCTGGGCACGGCGACTTCTTTGGTCATTATCCTCGTTAAGACAGTGAATGCTTTATTCAGGATATGGCGGTATTCCTCTCTCAATGGAAGCTGAGATTCAGAGCTGACTTAAACATTGGTTACACCTCCAGGTAGCTCCTCCAACGGTGCCGACAGCGCTGGCACAAGCTCCAAGCTTGCGACTGTTCTTCCAGTATGTGTGATAGTGTAGAGCATGTTTGTGTATGTGTGTGAGCGTGAAGAAGAGGTCACAACAACAAAAGAATAGTTACTTCAGTTTCTATAGTTTCTGAGACCACGGAAAACTACTATCAGAGCAGCGGGCCGCTAGAACTCTCCTTCAGACAGCCACTGAATTCCACGTGGCTCTCCAGCAGGTGTATAAAGTGTGCCGCCACCGTCGGAACACTAAACCACTGAACGTTCCGGTCAGAGTAGTTGCAGATACAACAGTACTGCAAGTTCCGAGATAACGCAGCTGGACTTTTTAACCGATATCTATCCATCTAATAATCCGCCGAACAGCAACTAGCGGCGTGTAAACCCCTAC
>BLKR01007627.1:0-30176 GCA_011170035.1 Teleogryllus occipitalis
GGTCTCCCCGGAGTTCCGAAACTTTCAGCTCGCGTGTGTTTGTTTAGGCATATCCCGCTTAGTGAGTTCAGTTGATTGATTAGTTATTCCGGTTGGGTCAACTGCTAAGCTCATTAGTACCGTAAGTGTAGTGCATGTGTTTTCACGGGAGGTGGTGGTTATCTTCTCCGCTGGATGGTGATATCTCGCGCCGACCTGCACGTCAGCTAGCGGGGTTTCCCCGACCAGGTATCGCCCAGAATTGGGGCACCGCCCCTCCGGGACAAGCTCTAGACTTGTCTCGTGACATGTATGGCAGTGCAGTACATGTATATATGAGAGTATGTAAGAAAGGAGTACAAATAGAAGGAACTGGGTACTGCTTCGGTATTCGATCGGAGAAACCACAGAAAACTACCGATCAGAGAAGCCAGCCAATAGAATTATCCTCGAGATAGCAACTACCTAGCTAGTGTTGAAAATCCTTTCGCCGTCCGAAATAAAACCTTAGAATCTCCCAGTCATCGCCATTGCAGTGACATCAGTTGATACCCTGATCCACCTAAACATGTAGAAGACTCGGCAATTCTCTCTGCCCCATGTAATGATTGAAAGCGGTCTCTCGCCGAACATACTTTACTCGGCCGTTCAGTGCGTTAATATGGCGTTCTGCATCATTAACAATTTTCAGACAAAGTCTTTCAGACTTTGAATTGGGGTATTTGGGCCTACCTAATTACATCGTTTGTATCAAATACGGTTCTTTGCATGATCACAGATTCGTTTACAAATTAGTTTTCTAACCATCAATATATTCAACTGTTATACGCAAGTATGCTGCTTCTTACAATGTTCATTTGTATATTTTTGGCGATTTTTTTACTCATAGGAACATGGTAGTTTTGATACGGCATTCACAACTAATTATTTAGAGATAGCATTAATTTATTATCACTTTAAGAACCTTTCATTTTCATTTCTTCTTGGTACTAAATAAAAAAATGATAATTAACGATGTAATGTTTGTGAACGTCAAAACACTTAATGCTTACCTTGCAAACTGCGTGACGATTCTCTTTTGTGTCAAAACTTTACATAAAATAAAACACACAGACAAAAAATAGCATTTTTAGCTTCTAGCGCACACTATTTTAAGTGGTGAACTGAAATGTCTTATACGTTCTCGAACTTTATTTTGTTTACAAAACTTACAAATATTTACTTTTTAATTACGTTTCTTTTAAAGGCGACCATTGATTCTTAAAGAATTTTCTCACGTGACTTTCCGTACTCCATTCAATTATTGGATAGTCAAAATTTTTGTTGCATTTCCACGTACGGTAAATATGAGTTGACAGATACCCTTAACTCATAGTTCCTGAATAGTTATTAAGAATTTGTTTTACAAACTCATCGAATAGTAAGGTTTTTTATTCTGCCATAAGTAGTATTTCTTCATTGGTTTGTCTAATGAATATTCAATTCAATAAATATAATAATTCAATAAATAGAGTCGCATCCTCTGTTTATTGAATTATTCGTAAGATCAAAATTTCTTGATTATAAAGGCTTAGCAACAGGTTATCACAACCAGTGATGCTTATTTATAAATTTTCATTGAGATTATTTTAGATTTTCACAAAAAATGTCGAAGTAGATTACTTTCGATAGTCCCTTGGACTAATGGTAACTATTATGTAATGCATATAAAATAAACCTAAACAAAATACCGAGGGATCTCAGAAGAAATCACACTCTTGTTTCGTTGAAATTCGCTTAGTTGCTTAAAAACTATGCAGTACGCCACAAGATACTACAAATATTGAGTGCATATCAGAGATGACCTCTATAGTCTTGGTAGCTTTTACAGTCCCCAACTATGACTCTCGCAGATATTCTTAGATTCAATTTCCCAAAGTATATCTTTGCGATTCTCTCAGCCTTCATAGATTGTTAGGTTTTACAGTATAATTCAGATCTTTTGAGATCTTTGAATCAACGTGAAAGTTTTATTGCTGAGAATGAAAAGAAATATAACAGCGATCTTCTGCGCGTAGGTTTCAAACCTATGAACGGCAAGCATCATTGTGAGACACGATTGAGAGCTATTGCCTTGTAATTGACGCATTCTGGAGCAGCGTGGTCGTCTGTGGCACCGTCGCTGCGCTGTTGCTGAGTTTGCTGCGCGGAGGAGTAATTAGGCGACGCCAAGTGCAGCGCGCAGAACGGCGCAAAGCGGCGCAGAGGGGGCGCGCGCAGTCAAAGCGACCGCAGCGCCGCGCAGGCGAACTCTGCGCTTCTGCGAGGCGGTGGACGGGAGGGCGGACGGGTGGGCGGGTGGGCGAGATGGTAGGGTGAGGCGGATGTGGACGGTCAGCGAGGATGATGTGGGCGACCAGCGAAGATGGTTTGGGCGGTCAGCGAGGATGGCCTGGGCCGGTAGCGAGGTCCTTGGCAGGGGGCGTAGGTAGAGCGTGAAAGTGCAGCAAAATAGGCAGTGTCGAAGATTGTTGAGGTCTAAAGGAGCGCGATGTGGGGAGGAAGGAGCGTGGGGAGGGTCGAGGCGTGGGAGAGAGGCAAGACGTGGGAAGAGGGGTGTGGTGGGGAAGGGCGTGGCGGGAGAAGGGAGAGACGTGGGGAGAGAGGCGAGGCGGTGGAGCAAGACGATGTGTGGGGAGGGGCGAGGTGGGGGAGGGGCAAGGCGTAAGGAGGCGATGCGTGAGGGAGGTGCGTGGTGTGGTGAGAGGCGAGGCGGGGGAGTGGCGAAGCACTGAGTAGAGGCAAGGCATGGGGGAGAGGCAAGGCGCGAACAGTGGGGCGAGGCGTGGGGAGAGGGGCGAGGCGTGGGGAGAGGGACGAGGCGTGAGGAGGGGCGAGGCGTGGTGGAGGGGCGAGGCGTGGGGAGGGGTGTGGCGTTATGGGAGAGGCGAGACGGGAGAGAGGAGGGTGGCATAGGTGAGGTGGGGAGGGGAGAGGCAAAACATGAGGAAAGGGGCGAGGCGGGGGGAGGGGCGTGACATGGGGGGGGGAGAGACGAGGCGTGGGGGAGGGGCAAGGCAGGGCGTTATGAGAAAGAGGGAAAGGGGTGGAGAAGGAGAGTGATACAGGCCGCAAGGACACCGGGGGGTAAGTGGGTACGAGGTATAACTTCCCACTCTCCAGACGCCTTAGACGCCTTTAGCTGACGTAAAGATCCCGTGAGTGACGGGCAATGGGCGAATCTATATTGAGCATTCGCACTCGGGGAATAATCCACAATATCGCTCACAAACGATTTGTACAAGTGGAATGTTTTATCCAGATGGGTCGCTCTACCTCATTCCAATCCTCTCTCCGAGGCCACTGATGCATTGCGGCTGTCGCTTGTTCTTTTTTCGATAATCAGTCAGAGCGACGCGTAAATTGGACGACTGCTGTTGAGGTGCTGAAAACAGAAGACGAACCATACAAGAGAAAGCGGAAAAAACTTTTAAAAGAAGCATGCAGTTGCTCAAATTGATGGGTCATGGTCAGTAACGAGATAAGCGTTACCGGTCACTGCAAACTTTTCTAGTTCCTAAACGTTAATGTATCGAATTTGGGTAAGTGATCTTGTTATAATTATGTCATTTTTACGAAGAATTTGGGATAGTAAAAATATCATACTTTGACCGAAAAAAGATGTAAACATTTACGAAAATAGGGAGCCTTGCTGAGGCTGATGTGACTTATCTTGTTACCGACCCAAGCTATCCTTATCCAGAATGTTCAGACATCAGTTTTGCCACAATTTGACTTTGGAATAACCTAGGACAATTTTATTTATTTATTTATTTATGGTATTTAAGCTCATTTTTATACACGTTTAAATACAAATAAAAGAAAATTAGAAGAGATAATATAAAAGGAACTCTAAGGAAAGAAAGAAATTCCAATTTAATGGTTACCAACATGCACAACAATAATTATTAATATTTGAAAGGTAAATTTTAAATGGTTTTTGTTCCAAGTCCAAGTGTCTTCTCCAAGAAATCTCTTTGTGGCCCATTTCACACATGATCGGAAAGCATGCAGTCGTTGGTGCACTAATTTTAAATTAATCTAGTCGCAATGTCAGACAAGGGCAATGAAGTTTTAGAAACCTAATGTCGTAACTAATGTATTTTTTCTAAATCCCCCAAACTTTCATTGTCAGATTTTGTATTAGGTTGTTTGAACGACATGCACACATTATCCCGTGGATACACGGAGTCGAAGTAAACAATCAGAAATTTCTGCATTGCTTTTAATGTGCATGTACAATTAAATTCAATGTACACATGTCAGTAAAGTTAACAGTCGTATCTACAGTGATTATAATTTAAGCCTAAGTTTAATGTTTAGGTACATTAACTTTTCTTTAATGTACATTGCACATTAAAATTCATGTACAGTCGTTCATTAAATCTGTATTAAATTTAATGTAATTTCTGACAGTGTGGGTAGGCGAAATGCCAATCAGGGAAAGCGGCCGTTTCGCTGTCACGTGAGGATGAAAGTGAATAGAGGCAGCGCTTAGGCGCACGATAAAGAGCCGAGACCGGAGCTGAGGTTTCGCCTGCGAGAACTGTTCGCCGAGCAGCCGAATGCCGGAGGCGCCGCTATTGCGTGTAATAGCAGCGTTTAGCTCCGGCGAGAGGAGCCCGATATGCCTCGGCAGGGGATGCCGCCTGCACATTCACGCGCAAGCGGGACGGGGGGCGGGGCGCGGGGTGGAGCAAGACCGAGATAGGGAAGTTGGGGCTGGGCGCTGGGACTGCGACGAAGGCAGGGGGCGGAGTTTGGAGAGGGCGTGGGGATGACTTGGGTGAGGTTGCGTGGGGACAGCGATCTGCTGTGGATGTGGGGGCGTGGAGGGGACAAGGGCTCGGGAGGGGGAGGGCATGGGGGGAAGTGCGTTGGTGGGAGGGCTGGGGTGGAGTGTGGATTGTAACGCGGAGGCGGAGTAAAGAGCGTTGGGGCAGGGTGGGAGAGCATGGGAGTCATTGAGGCTGGGCGCGGAGGTGGGAGAGGACAAGTGTTCGAAGGCGGGAACGGGCAATGGGTCGTGTAGGCTGAGTGCGAGGGACACAGGGGAGGTGAAGCACAGGGAACGGTAGTGATACGGGAACAAAACTGGAGCGAACTGAAAGGTTAGGGGAGGGGTAAGGGGGGCCGTGGCGGGGGCCGTGGCGGGGGCCGTGGCGGGGGCCGTGGAGGGGGCCGTGGCGGGGACCGTGGCGGGGACCGTGGCGGGGACCGTGGCGGGGACCGTGGCGGGGACCGTGGCGGGGACCGTGGTGGGGTTCTGGTCCGTAGACGGAACGTAGGAGCTCCACATTGCATCTGCGTGATTGGAGTCGTGGGCGCTGAGCTTTGCAGAGTGAACGCCGGGTCTCTACAATGGGCCTTTCTGGGATTAGACGCACTAGCACAGCGCTGCAACTCAAGGCGACAGCCACTGTGACTGTGACTGCCTGAAAACGATCCAAATGCGCAGTTGCACACTGATGCCAAATTGTGTTTCCCATAGTAAGGAAGGAATAACACAAATAATGCGTGCGCGTATTTATCATTTCATTTCACCACGTTACACCTATAAATTGCAGATGAATTGAAAATTTTGCAAAGGGATTTAAAAATGATACAATGACAAGAAAATATTTTTATTCGTTTAAAATGTTCACATTGCATTTACATTTTCGCAGTATTTTCAGTATTCTGTGTATTTATATTTACATGTATTTGCTTAACACTGGAATAAAATTCCAAAATCGAATTGCAATTAGTGTCAATATTTCTAATATATTTTCTGAAAATGTACCGGCAGTTGCAGCATTGATTATTGTTTCATTTTTCTTCGTGTTCATTGAATTGCAATGTTCTGATAAAGTTGAACATAACTGATTTAATATAAATGCAAATACAACATGCCAGTTAATGGCGAAAGTTGTCTTACTCAAACTTCAAAACATACTAATGAATGTTATTAAATGTCATTCTTCACTCACACTGAACTTTTTTTTCAAATTTCCTTTTGAGAATTACTTAAAACGACTTAGTGGCTTAACGTGAATTATAGTAAGTTTATTAAAGAAAATTGGCAATTAAATACTGATTCGTTTAAAACATCTAATGATTAAAATAGAAGTATTGTAAACAAGTACGATTATTAAGGTAATCAAATTAGTTGTAGACATACGAATCTTTTAACTAAAATTAAAATATTTATTTTGCGATAATTAAAATATTTATTTTGCGATATGCATTTAAGTCAGAACAATGTTTAAAGAAGATTTACACAATAATATAAATGTTCGTAATGGAATTTTGACGTTTTCATTATCAGTTGTGGAGTGCTGTTACTGAGAATCGCTGAGTCTTTGGGGAAAACGACTTTGCCATTCGTTGTTCGTGGAAAGATCATAAAATTGTATTTTTCAGACGATTTTAATAGAAATGAGATCAAAAGTGACCTTGAATACCAACATTAGTCTTTATGGCAAAAAATTAAATACATCAAAGACGAAGAATAGTACTTCATATTTGAAAATAAAATAAGACTGGGTGTTAGTACATCCAGCTTTTGTGTTTAAGTCTAAATATTTCTCTAGTCTCATCTAAACATAATTAATACATAATAAAATACATTGCATTTATTTTCTTACAAAAATCTTGGTCTATCTAAATCGCAAGATTCTCTAAAATCTAACATTGTTCATTCCTACTGGGATCATATTTTATCTGAGAGCTTTGAGAGAGGTGAAGTTTCTTAGATCGCCAGTGCGAGCTTGAAATTTACGGGCAAGTTAAAGTGACGTAGTACTCACCGCTAGCACGGAAGCTCCAAGGAATGTGGCGCAGCTGGAAGTTCCAATGCTGTCGTTATCGATAATACCTGGCGTTTCTGAAATTCTGGAACATAGCAAGTTCTCGGGAAGCCTTGTATCTCTGATGGTTCACGTTCAGCAATTCCTGTATCGGACGACCTAAGGTATTAACGGGGATATTGGGTTGTGTGATTAATAGGTGTTCTGAGTATCGGGGTCCCTAAAGTTTCAGTTGATGGCTTCCTTGCTCTCAAGGACGTCGAGATTCCAATCGCTGTTGCGCTTCAAACGTTCTCGCAGAATTCGCAATACCATGAAGTAATGTCTTGTTGTATATGTGACTTCCGCACACCTTTCATCGCAAACACATGTCTTAAAAACTCTTTACATCTATTTAAAGTCGCCGTTCTTCGTATTTATCGTAACTAAATAGACCGTACGTACTCTGATCATAAAGAGGCTGTGTGAAGTAAAATAATTCTACTTCACAAATTATTTGTGAGAGTAATAATTAGTATGCAGATTAGTAACACTTTATTGTAATTGTTAAAATTGTAGCCACCACAAAGATAAGTCTGTTGTTCATACACTGTGTAATAATTTAATTGGATCTTGTAATGCACAAACACTACGAGTTGCGAGCCATAGTTCAAACATTACATTATTCAAAATGTAAATTGTACCTAAACTACCCGTTCTTTAACCTCTAAGGTGTTGAATTGTTTTAGGAATCCGTGATTCCACGGCTGGTAGGCGTGAGTTTACAGCTGAATAGTGCACAACCTATTAGTGATGTGCCTAGATAGCCTGGTTGGTTTTCCATCATCCGTTCAGTAGGAAAAATGCTCTATCTCCACGCTGGCTCCAAGCTTTCGCAGGAATGATACAAATTATGGCCTTCTACGAATAGCAGTGTGTGCGCGAAATTATTAGTATATACGACATGCAATGTTGCAACTATTTTTGATATGATGTAATTTTGAAGCAAAACGCGATATGTGATTGAGATGTTCGTAAAAGATATTTCAAATTTTTTATTCTATCATTAAGGTTAATATTTTTCTCAACTATCGAACAATATTGAATGTCTCATTTCATGCACATAATTCAAGTTCATTTGATACATCTCCGTGAACGTGAAACTTCGGCCATGATCGTCAAAACGCTTTTCACGCAGTGTGAGAGGATCTACACTATAGCGAGTGTTCAACTATATAACGCTAACCATGAGTCGAATAGACTTACATAGAACCCATAAGTGCCCATGCGCAGCCCGCGTAATGCACTAGCACTCTGACCGGCCACTTAAGGTTCCACAGTTTAGTGCATCTAATGATCCCACCTAGGTTGTGTCTAAGCCGGGTTCGTGTGACGTCATCATCTTCAAAGGTCAGCAAGTCGAAATTACTCATGATTAGCAATAAGAGACTATTTTAGTGTGCGTCGATCTTACTCATCGTTAGTAAAAGAAGGTATCTTTGTGTTGTCTTGTTTTGGCAATTACAAATTGAATATTGGTTAAATCACTCCATTAAATATAATTCTTTGAAAACCAAGGAAAACCAAAGCAAAAATGTATTATTTACACTTATTTTACGTTGGGTGAGTCGATTCGACTCATGTTTAATAATAACGTACCTATAAATATGCTTAGTGTTCTAGGGTTAAAACATTCGGTTGTGAACAGCCTTGTTCGTGCTAACCAAATTCAGACAACCACTGATCCACTGTGTCCGCACACTAAGGTTCTCGAAGCATCTCCAACATTTCTGAGGACGCGGTCGCTCCCATCCGCTTACATCCGAACATGAGCCGAAGGCCCGAGGGAGGGAGCTGTATCCCAAGAAGACGCCCCCGCTGCTCTGGTGGCGCCGCACGGGGCCTATTCTTCGCCTGTCACAGCGCGACTCCAAATTCCTCCTTCCCTTCTTCCTTCCTTTCCTCCTCCCGGAATCGACACCGCACGGCCACCGGCGGTGGGTAATTACCGTACTTGCCGATGTATAAGACGCACCTTTATTTTCGAGAAGGATTTCATTCTTTAATGTTAAATTTGATACTTGATTTTGATTTTTATGAAAGGAATGGGAATTGTAGCCTCTGGGATGGCTCATGGGCAGCGTAATAGCTTCCCGTGCTGTGGTTTCCGGTTCGATTACCAGTCGAGGCAAAATTAGAGTTGAAGCTTTCGTTTAAAATCCTCCCAGTTTCTATAGCTGTGTGACGAAGAAAAGCTCAAGCAGGCGGATCTTGCTAGTTACGGTGAAGAGAATACGACATATTCGACTCATGTCGCTCTTACCCCTGAGCATGGGAATTTAACTAGGTCCAGGCATGAGGAACACCGGTAGCTGGCCGGCGAAGTCGGACTACCGACCCAATAACGCCAAATGCATACAATGGGAATTGTGACCTGTGAAAAGCAATGATCGTTTCTTCATATTCCGCCGGGAGTCTTTATGATATTTTTCGAGTATTCATGGAATAACCGTGTCTTTTTATAAATGTTATATACCATGATGTTGACCCAACGAAATTTTCAACATTATTTTTTTCTTGCAATACTTTTAGCTTCTGAAACAATCAATTTTTTAGAAATAAAAATTCCAGTTTTTCAGTGTACAAAAAATATTTTTATAATGCTATATACTAAACATTCAAACAGTTAAAAACATGGCATTAAAAAAATGGCAACAAAACCGGCTAATGCGATAGGCCTGCAGACATACTGCGAACAGTGGACAGTGGAGTGGGGTGGGCCGTATGGTGGTTGTCGAAGTCAACGGATGGAAGCGGCGTGGAAGAGGAGGATTTGAAGGAAATGTAGGCGAACAAAATCGGTGGAGCGTTGCCAAGAGCCGGTGTCGAAGGAGCAGAAGAAGCCGCAGTGCGAAAGGGAGAAAGAGGAGAACACCAGGGACTGCGAAGAGTTGGGGCCGCTGGTGGAAAGGAGATGCAGAGGAGAAAAGGCTGACGCGTGGGCAAAGGTGGTGTAGGGTAGAATGGGTATGAGTGGAGTCGAGAAGGCGAAGACGGAGGGAGGGTGCCTAAGGAGAGCAGGAAAGGAAGGAAGCGGAAATGAGCAAAGACGCAAAGACAAACCGATACAGCAGAGACGTTGAGGAAAAATTGCTGAGAGAGGGAGGCTGAAGAGACCTTCGGGTGAATGGACACAAAGGATGAAAAATGGACGGAGCGTGTGGGCGCGGCATGTGAGCTGGGCTACGGAAGGGCGAATAGGTGGGGTGGATGGACGGGGGCATGAGCTACAGTCGGATGGACGGGGAGGATGGGCGATCATGATATGGGGGATGGGCGGTAATATAAGGTGTAGACGTTTGGGTGGGGCGGATGGGTAGGGCGGATGGGTAGGGTGGATGGGTGGGGCGGATGGGTGAGGTGGATGGGTGGGGTGGATGGGTGAGGCGGATGGGTGGGGCGGATGAGCGCGTCGGTAGGTCGGAGCGGATGGGCGGGTGGATGGGCAGGGAGGACGGAAGGGAAGGCGGCGCGGACGGACGGGTCGGTCGGACGGGTCGGACGGGCGGGTCGACGGGCGGGTCGGACGGGCGGGGCGGACGGGCGGGGCGGACGGGCGGGGTGGACGGGCAAGGCAGATAAACGGTGGGTTTATTTGGGAAGAGCGGGATGGTGATGTGGGGGGAATGAGCGGGGCAGATGCGAGGGGTAAGCGTAGTTGCAGGGCGGGGGGAGGGGGCTGGGCGTAGCCGCGCGGATCCTTAATGCGCGCTCTTGCGCCCGGGTGCGCCGTTCAACTTGGGCGCGCGCGTCGACAGCGGCGTGGGCGTGGGCGGGTGGGCGTGGCGCGGCGCGGCGCGGCGGGCGGCGCTGATAAACACGTCGCCGCCTGCAGGACGTGCCCGCCGCGCGCGCCTGCAACTTAGAAGCTCCGAGTTGCGACCCCGCGCGCGCACCCGCCAGCCGCTCGTTAGGGCTGCGCAGCACGCCCCGCGCCCGTCCTTCCCAGAACCACTCGGAACGCTTTACGGCGCACAAATTTTGGGAAAGGAAATGGGGAAAACTCAATATTAATGTTATCATTTTTAGCGTGTTTTGCGTAAAATCTTTCAAATTAAAACGAGAGAACTGTGAGATTTGTGGCAAGTGGTTGGAAACGTGGCTTTTAGTTTTAGTTTCTAGCAAGTATTAAAAATTTAATAGAAGATATTAAACAATAATGAATCCTTTCAGTGCCTAGTGTAATCCATAGAACAAATTAAGTGTTGAAGTTATTTTTTACCGTGTTTTGTATATTTGTTAAAATTCTTAGTTTTCAGGATTGTAGGATAGTGTTCTTAGGATCAATTAACAACATTATTTTGCTTTTATTACGAGGAAAGTATATTTCATCTTAATTTGGGACATAATGAATTAAAGAATCAATTGTACAGTAGTACATCGTTTTAGTTATAAAGAATATTACCATCGTCTTTTTCAGTAATAGTTAACGCAAAATAAGAAATATATACGTTCGTTAAATGTCTCGAAGTTCTAGGTAATACCTAAATATAGATCTAGAATGGCTTTCATTTAATGAGCCTTTCGTTTTGACGCTCCGTCTCTTTTTCATTTTTCTTTTGCACGGAATATACTCGAGAATTTCAGACCTCACCTTACGCGTTCCTGAAGTTACCCCAAGAAGATCGCTCTGTGGGGGCGTCCTAGAAGGGGCGTGGCGTGGCAGCGCGGGGGGAAGGAGGGGAAAGTTGTGCTGGGGCGTCTGCCGCGGATGAGGGAGCGCGAGGGAAGGGTATCGATGTTTTATTGGCGGAGGCCGCCCGCGCCCGTGTTATTGCAGTCAAGTGCGGCCTCTGCCTCCGCCCCTCGCCATGGAGGTCCTCGACGGCTCCACGCCCCCGCCACCGCTGTCCTCCACTCCCCTCGCTCGCACCTGCAGCCTACCTCCCCTCCCAGGGCATCGCTTTCCCCAGCAGCTCTATCCACGGTCAGTGCCACATCTGCGAGTCCACGCACTCACACTCGCCATTTCCCATATTGCATTTCCTCCTCTCCGTATCTTCCCTTCCTCCCTCATTTTCCATCTCTTTTCCACTTTGTTTCTCCCCATCTTCGTCTCTCCTCCACTTCGTCCCCCTTCTCTCCCTCTTCGCCTTCCCTCTCGTTCTCTCCCCTTTTTCCTCTCCTCTCTCTTCCCTCTCGTTCTCTCCCCTTTTCTCTCTCCTTTCTCTTCCCTCTCATATTCTCCACGTTCCTATCCTCCTGTCCTTATCGTCTCTAATCTTTCCTCTCCTCTTGTCTCTTCATCTCTCCTCTCCCCTTCCACTAGTCTTCTGTACCTTCATCTCCCACTTCCTCTCTTCTCTCCTCCTTCGTTCTTCGTGTCTCAACCCCCCCTTCACCTCTCCTCTCGCCTCTTCGTCTCTCCTATCCCCTCTCCCAGGGCCTCGCCTTCCCCGGTAGGCCCTCCTGGGTCACTCCCACATCTGCGAGTCCACTCACACTCGCTATTTCCCATATTGCCTTTCCTCCTCTCCGCATCTTCCCTTCCTCCTTCATTTCCCATCTCTCTTCCAGTCTCTTCCCTCTCACTTCGTCCCTCCTGCCTCAACCATTCTTCGTCTCTCCTTCCCCTCTCCCTCTCTCCTCTTCGTCCCACCACTCTCTCCCTCTCTTCGTCTTTCCTCTTTCTCGCCCCTCTTTCCCTTCCTTTCTTCGTCTCTCATGTTTCCACTCCTCCCTCTCACCTCTTCGTTTCTCCTCTCCCCCTCCACTACTCTTCTGTACCTTCCTCCTTTCCCGTCCTCCTTGCTCATCTTCCCTCCTGTTTTCTCCTTCCCTTCTTCCCTCATCTCCCGGCAGGTCCCGGCACTCGCACCTGCAGCCTGCCCCCCCCCTCCCAGGGCTTCACCTGTTCTGGCAGATCCCTCCAGGGTCGCCCCCTCGCCCCGCCCCGCCCCGCCCCCGCCCCGCCCACGCCCCGCCCACGCCCCGCCCACGCCCCGCCCACGCCCCGCCCACGCCCCGCCCACGCCCCTCCCCGCCCACGCCCCGCCCACGCCCCGCCCTCGCCCCGCCCCGCCCCCACCCCGCCTCCGCTCCGCCCCCGCTCTTGCGGCTGCACTGGGGTCCGTCCCTCGCAGGGCCTGGCAATGTAGCGCCTCTCGCAACGACCGTGTGCTGCAAATCACGTGGGTGTGTGGGGGGCGCTGATGGAGATGAAATAGTTCTCGTGAAGCCACATTCCGATCTGCGATTCAGCTCATCGGAGGTGTGCTGCAACACTGGGCCTGATGTGAACGCGTTACTTATCATTCGTATTGTACAAGGGGTGGGGCAGAAGTCATGGTAACTATTATTTTCTAAATGTTATTGAATCGCACAATTTCATTTGTACCATGAAAGAAATGCTGCAGTGGATTGTGTTCACCACAGATGGTACTGTGAGTGTCTCTGTTAGCACCGAAATCAGTTGTGATCATCCTGAAAAGAAAGGATTTAGTGTTTTCTTTCCTCTATGGTCCCACTACCGCCCTGCGAGATGACTAACATGTTAACACGAACAGCGCTCATACTCCAAGACAGCCGTTCTCCATGGGAGAAATGCCCGAGAACGTCTCAGTGAACTGGTGGAAGCTCTTGGGAATAATGCCCTTCCATACTGGAAAGTCGCGAGATGGGCAGGAGATATTCCGCGAGGGCGAGAACTAACCAGTAATCGGAAACGCATGTGACGACCTATGAGTGTTCGGACAGATATGGGACATGTGGTAATCTGCCTAATATACTCTTTAGAACGAGTATGTAATGGTTTTGGAAAGTTGTGAACTCGTATATACTCTAAACTGCTTTGGAACATGAAACCAATACTGTAATTTGAATTACCTTAAATAAGAAACACAGTTTTTGTGGGTCGTTAAATGTCCAAGCACTTAGTTAATACTTTGTCCTTTCTTGTGTTTATTTCTCATTTTCTACCTGTGCTCGTATTGTTACAAAAGGTAGTTGCTGTGACTTATGCACCAACTCTCGAATAATTGAAAAACTTGGGGCTGAAACATTTAAGGTACAACATCCACACGTTGTTTGAGTGTGTTAATATTTCGATTTCTGCCTATTTTGTACTATAAATATGAGATGTTTAAGTGTGTAAATACATTCGAGCGGTATAAAAATTAGACACTTTATCACAACTAAAATTCAGATATTAACATTTACGAACAGCTGGAGGCTAGAATGAATTATCTTGCTACTGTCATAAGCAGATCATGTTCATTCTTCCTTTGCCTCTTACTGACTTCTTGGTTCTAAAATTCTTTCGAATGTTACCACGCACATTATGTTCAGTGTGAGTTAGAAATGATTCATCTGTTTTCAAAATCTTTTTCGATAATTCAGTCTTATCAATATACAACTTATACTAGGAAATACACAACTTACTGATGATACACGGCCACTGCCTTTTTAATGTATTGCGTAGGGGGTTTAACTTTTCATAAATATTAGATTATCAAGTATTGTGACTGCATAGGTGTTACCTACCAACACTCCTATTCCCAAATTAGACTTTCGTTTTGATCATTTGACTGTCGCTAAAACAACACTTAAATGTATCTCCTTATCACACGTACGTAGAATTATTACTTCCGCCCAACAAAGGAAGATCTTTGGTCTTCGTTACGCTATGTCCTGTACAAATAGCACCTCCCGCAGAGCTTATCGTACAGTTGGAATCGCTATGAAGCGGATAATAGCATTCCACGCACATTCAATTCAGGGCATTGCGTGGCGATAAAATCGATCGCCTTGTCGCCGCCGCCGACATTGTCTCCACCTGCAGATGCGTCGCTCGTCGCCACCAAGACAAAGCGGGATTCATCACGCAAGATTACCACCGCCATTGGGGGCATCTAGGCGCGAGTCGTTGCTGACGCGTCATAGCCTGCGGCGACGTTGATGTCGTGTTGAGGCCAGTCACGGCTACGCCGCCGGCCTGTGAGTGTGTGCTCTGTGTGGGCGACGCGGCTGCCGTCGCCCGCAGGGTCCCCGGAGAGGCCACTTGTGGCCGACGCACGTGACGAGCTGTCTCGCTCTGCGCGGGGAAGCCCCGCGTTTCTCCCTCTTTGTCGCCGGCGGTGAATGGCTCTCCTAGGTGTCGCGGGAGCATTCCTTCCCGGATCACCTGTCCCCGACGCCGTGCCGTGCTGCCGGCCTACTGGTGTCACCGGTTATGCAGCCGCACGACCCATGTGACACGTAAGCACGTGAAGGGACAATCCAACGCTGGGGACAATCCGATCCTTTCCACCGCTGGGGATCCGTGTTCAGATCCTGGCCCGGGCATGTGGAATTTGTGATGAACAAAGAGAGCTCTCGGTAGATTCTGTGGGGGTACTTTCGTTTCCCTTACCTCTTGTTCCATCACTTTCCCACCATTTTCCCCATCATCCTTTATCCATATCGTTCACTGATTATATCATCTCACGCGGGTGTTATTGACCTTAGTATTGGAAGTCACTAAACTCAAATAAAGAAACTGCAGAAATTAATAAATAAAAAAATCTCTATTTTGAATCATAATTAGTCATTAGATTCATATTCAATAGTTCCAAGGACTAAATTTGAAACACTTTCTGCCAATTTATATTTAACACAGCTTAAATATAGGTTTTGTTAAGTTTAGTAAGCTAATAGTGTCAAAGAAACCGAAAGAAGCAAAAGAAGCGGCTGATAAAATAAAAAAAAGTAAGACGAAATCATCCACAGGATGTTTGCGAAATTGAATTCGCAATCTTAAATTTTCATTATTTGACTTAAAATCGCTAATCACTTCCTTCCAATTCCTTAGTCAATCTCTATTAAAATAAAATGCTTTCTTGCGGAATTAAGTTACATGAAGCCCGTCGTGATGAATTCTATAACTTAAATTCGTAATATGAAAGCCAAAAACATTTTAAATCCATTTATTTTCGGCTTGCACAATCGTACAAATTTGAAAATGACGGGTGGGAGCTTCACATAACCGCTAAGAATCAATTCTTTAAATTCATATTTTTGGCAAAATGAGATTGTATTCGTTCTTTGAATGTTGGAAACAATCGAAAACCTTGTGGCGCAGACATTGAAAACGGATCGAAACTAGAATTCTGAGCTGAGACCCTGATTTATTTCAGCGCCATGGCTGTTTGTATGTCACTAACGACTCCCGAAGGCGGAGTCAGTCGGAGCCTGTTGTTCGAAGGCAAATCGATCTCATAGAGGGGATACACAATATGTTGCATGGGAGGAGCTCGGGACCAGCAAGGGTGGAATTCATCCGCCCGGAGGATGGCTTGCGACAGAGAGAGAGAGAGAGTGTGTGTGTGTGTGTGTGTGTGTGTGTGTATGTGTGTGTGTGTGTGTTGTGTGTGTGTGTTGTGTGTGTGTGTGTTGTTTGTGTGTGTGTGTGTTGTTTGTGTGTGTGTGTTGTTTGTGTGTGTGTGTTGTTTGTGTGTGTGTGTTGTTTGTGTGTGTGTGTTGTTTGTGTGTGTGTGTTGTTTGTGTGTGTGTGTTGTTTGTTTGTGTGTGTGTTGTTTGTTTGTGTGTGTGTGTTGTTTGTTTGTGTGTGTGTGTTGTTTGTTTGTGTGTGTGTGTTGTTTGTTTGTGTGTGTGTGTTGTTTGTTTGTGTGTGTGTGTTGTTTGTTTGTGTGTTGTGTGTGTGTGTTGTGTGTGTGTGTTGTTTGTGTGTGTGTGTGTGTGTTGTTTGTGTGTGTTGTTGTGTGTGTGTGTGTTGTTGTGTGTGTGTGTGTGTTGTTTGTGTGTGTGTGTGTAGGAGGGACGCAACATTGGGCTGCGTCTGAGATCTGGGCCAACATTTAAAGGGGAAACGAAAAGACATTATAATGTAACTTTAAACTAATGTATCTAAATATAATGCAATGAAGCATTGTAGAAAGTTTTGACCCACTAAGATGGAAATTTCACTTAATACATTGCCATGTGATTAGCAACACAATTTTAATAAACTTTTGCATATATTCGCCAGTAAAGAACATAATAGCGTTTCTTTTGATTATACACTACTCCTCTGGAAACCAAAAGCAAATGAAAAAAATAATTTTTTCTCAAAACCTGTCGAGTTCTCTGTGATCAAATGAATAACATCGACACTAAAATTTGATTTAAAATTTTCAAAATATAATCTGCGTAGAGGTAGAATTTTTTAATTAAATTATACAGTGTTATAAGGCAAGCTAAAAATAATTATGAAATCATAATTGTAATTTTGTTTAATAAAAAAGAACGCCGTGCATGTTGCCTTGGGAAATAACACTCACGCAGCGGCAAACTTGAGAATGTAGCGGAACTAAACAAATGTTAATTACGTTCTCCTACAGCCTTTACTTTCTCATCTTACCAAGTTCTTCGAAAGCGTTGAAAGTTATGTAATCGTGCACCGGAAAACGGCGAATTTTCTCCAGAAAAACTCTTAATGCCGGACTCTTGTAACGAAAAAGTGGATAAATCCTGTTGCTAAATTAAAAATATCCTCTAACACGTGGTATATCCAACATCCATGTTTTGTTGGTTCTTGATACCGAAAAATCGATTGACGTCTGTCTGTCCGTCTGTGGTCAACTCTAGCGCCTGAACATTCAGCCGATTTTCTTTAAAATTAATATTCCCCAATCGATCTGAATGAACTCGTGACTTTGGGAGTTTAAAAGGGATATTTTGATTTTTGAGGGTACTTCACATGAAGCCTCAAAACATTTTCTCAAACACGGCTCAAATAGTTTTTGATCAAACTCAGTCGTCGAATAGAGTAAAGAACACTTAAGAGAATGGTGCTAGATTATTATTATTGTTTTGAACCTAGCGTTTTTTCATCAAAATATCTGAAACTCTTGGGTATGAGTCGTATTCAATCGCAGTCCTCCCAAAAAGCTACCGTCTTTTGCTAGCGTCCTGCAGCGCCTCTAACCGGGCGGTCCTAGATTCGAGTCCTGACGGCAGCAGGATTTTCGACACTATCTTTTCAGCTAGGTCGAATTCAGTCGCTGTCTGGAGGAGAATTCTAGCGGCCAGCTGCTCTGATCGGTAGTTTTCCGTGGTTTCTCCGATCAACACCAGGCGAATGCCGGAGCAGTACCCTACCAAACGGGCCACGTACCGCGCGCGATCTGCCCTTCCTCTTCCTTGTCCTATCCTCTCCTCTTACACACACACTTACACTAACATGCACTACACTACCACATATTCCGGGAGACCGGTCGGGAGCTTAGAGCTTGTCCCGATTGGAGCGGTGCCCCGCTGGTGGGAGAGTCCTGGTTAGGGGGAAACCCCACTAGCCGACGGTAGGTCGGCGCCGGTTCTCGCCATCCAGCGGGGGAATATCACCGCCATCTCCCGAGAAAAAACCTGCACTACACTAACGGGACTAATGACCGAAGCAGTTGGCGCGCCCGGAAACACGAAAAAATCAATCAATCAATCAATCAATCAAGTTTTGCTAGCGTCGAATGTGGCTTCCTTGCGAGGAACTACGTGGAAAAAAGAATACGATGCCAATGCATCCGAAAAGTTGGCAGAAAAACGGAATGAAGTATCGAGAGTCTGAATTGTACTTCATTTTGGATTTGTAGGATGAGTCATGTCTCCTAATAACAAGTACGTTGTATTACGTAAATTCAACGGCAACTGTGTTCTGGTTCTCGAACCACGAGGCAGTGAGGGGAAGGGATTCTCTCGGTCAAGATAAATTTCGGCGCTGAGTGGCGAGAATTTTCCACTCTTCGTTAGCTAAAGCCAGACCGTTAGGAACATTTACTCTATGTATCTTTTATAAAGAGAATATTAATTGAAAATTTGTAAACTATTTACATAACCTTTGCTTATTCTACTGCATAATAGCAATTACTCATTTTATCGAATTTTACGAATTGAGGGTAGATGAATAATAACGATGAATAATTATTTCAGTATTAAATGAATCTATGAGCTTTTTTTTATTCTAAAGTAACCTGTATTAAATCTAATTATTTTTCATGCATTTTCTTTATTTTTTGAGTTAATTGAACAAACTTATTGAAACAAAAAGAAATACTTCGTAGTGAAGTACATTTTTACTGTTTCGCTTCTTATGCATGATGTTATTTAAGAATCTTTATTTAAAAGTATATCTCATTGGAATATATCAATATTTATTTATTCTGTTTCATGATGTATCTTACTATTGTGTTAATTTAGAATACATTAGGAATTATTGTTTGCCACGGTACAATATTATTTTCTTTACTACTGCACTCGAAAAGACGAATTCACTGGTCACTCTCTATTAATTAACGTAGGCAGTATTATTGTGACTAGTAAAGTCCACCACGCTAACGGCATGTGCGGAACATCGTGACTGTTAGTCATACCTGGGAGTTTTACATCGGAAAAAAAGCGAAGGATGTGGCAATGGAATTTCAGAAATATTTTTATAGTTAATTTTCTTTAATTCTTTAGAATCAAATCAAACAACAGTTTTGTAATGATGTTTACTAATGAATTATTAATTAAATTATTCTGTATTTTATATGTGGTAAGTCAAACACTATGAATCAAACCTCCCTCGCATCTGGAGGTTCGAGAAACATTTGCAAGCTTTATAAACTACAATGCATAGCAGATTATTCACACTGGAAAAAAGTAAATATTTATTGTAATATATCATATTTTACGTAGAGTCTTGAAATACCCCCCGAAAAAATTGTTTACATTCAAAATAAATGGAGGAGAAAGGATTATAATAGAAAGAGGGCCAAACTTCTGAGTACCCATAAATATGACTAAAATAAACGAATCATATTCATAAGTTGTAAATTTCTTGACCGAAGCTTTCAATGTCTGTTTAAATAATTGTTCGTTTCTAAATATGTTGCTGTCGCAAGGCTGAAGTATGAATAATTGACATTTAAAAATATTATTTTCCCCATCTTATGTCTTAATTAGATTTAATTAAGATCGGGATGGCATCAGGTTTCGGGTAAGTGCATTGACGTAGTAAAGTTGTGGTTCAATGCTAATAAAAAATACCGTCATTCCTTTATTCCTCGAAAAATGGCTTCAGCTAGTGATACGATTAATTTTGTACCTCTTAAGAAATGATGGAAGTTGATATAAACGGAATCTTCATAATACCCATGGGCACGAAGCGAAAAACCATACATGTCGTATGCAATGCAAACGTACTCACAAAGTATTTTATACAGATAAAAGGGTGAGCAAAACAGGTGTGTGCAGTTCACAATGGGGTAAATTTTTCGGAAACATGACTACACAAAAGTTTACAATCCCTCTTTCCGTAAAAAGGTTGATATGGCTGCTGAAGCTGGAACCCGGTCTACTGTGGAATGCGGCTAGTCATAATGAACCAGTTCATAATTTCTCTTGTGCGAAGGGGAGGGCGTGTGTTTTTCTCTGAGAGTAAATTTTAAAAGTTCATTGTAGAATTCCCAGAGCTCAAACAACTCTGTCAAATAGTAGATAAAAACGTTTACAATTTGTTTCTGCTAATTACCTCCCTTATCAGAGAATGGTTACAGTATGTTTTCCAATGTGTACTAGAAAACGAGTAAGTTCGGTTAATTCTCATTTAACATTCAGAATAAATGAAATTCTTTGAATTTATTAGATAAAATTTACATTTAAACATTACAAATCTTTTTATGTGAATCTTTAACATTATTTTTAGGACTAAATTCCGAATATAAGATAAACTGAAATTAAAGCGATATTTAGGTTTTCGTTTCAAAAACATACCAAATGAAAGGGGCAATAAAATTGTTCCAAAACATTTAATATTTTGGAATTACATTTGGGTTCTTGCCATAAAGACAGTTATCAACGAAGATAAGTCTATTTTTGTAAACAAAACCTTTAACACAATCTCTTTTAGATCAGAGTACATGATTTATTTTACGAATTACGCTATATATGAGTACACACAACCGCATACGAGCTTAGACTCAATAATTTTTAATGTTGCCATTATCATTATCTTAATCACAGTATCACTTTATTATTGTGAATGGAATTACCGAAGACCATGAAAACTTATTATTGTGTCTGCATTTGGGAAGGAGTCTTAATAGGGTCAAAGGATAACTAGAATAGAAAGAAGTTGATGGAAAAATAAAGAAATAGAAAACAGGAAGAAGTAACTGACGGTCTCTAATTAAAAATTCAGGTACGCTGAGGTACAATAAGTTTCTACTGTTCAACTGAATGGTATTAAATGAGGAAACTTGCTCGATTGTTCTGAACCGGAAAATACGTCTTCTTTTTTCGGTCCTCATTCTTTCATTCGTGAAGCCAATGAGTGGCTTTCGATCTCTTTATTTAAGAACTTTCACAGATCGAAGTTTCTGTGGTTGCAGCTGTTATACATGCGATTGACTGAGATCTATTCTTGCCATGAAATACCTAAAGTTTTTCTTTTACAGAGCTACAATGAAATCGTATATATGGCAACCGTATTTAATAATTTTGAGTCCCAGTTCATATAAATTTGATATAAAATTTTTGAAAGATATATTTTAGCGCTATTAAAAGTTGAATTTCTTTTTTATTGCTCGCTATAATCCAACGGTACTTTCTCAACCTAGAGCGGACAATAATTTTTTTAATGAAAAATGCATTAACTTACCAACTCGAGCAATCGACTTTTCTGACATGTAATTTTTTTAACAATACGTCTCGCATCAGATAAGCTATGAAATTCCATTAATTCTTATAAAGGCCAAAGTTGATTGCTAGAGCCTTCTGGCATTTTCTCTTAAATGATTATTCCCTTTAATAGTTTGAATGGCGCATTTAATACAAACGAATTCATTTTTTGCGCTTTAATGTTGCTAGAATTATTTTATAAAAACAACAGGAATGGTGGAGAAAAACATTCTTTTTCTACTTTCTATTGGGGAGAATGTTAAACGGAAAATAATACAATGTTGGTGGGAAATGAAGTAAAGAAATTTTCAAGTTGCTATTTCATTCGATCTCACAAGTCCAGTAAGTTTATTGAAGCATCAAATATATAATACGTCAACATTATGTTTTGATTTTCACATTAAAGAACGAATAGACAGCATTGCGTTAGTTGAATGCAAAGTTGAAATTATCCGCAAATGAAACAATGGATGGACCAAAAATGAGACGCAACGAAACGAAAGTTCTAATGCTTGAAGAAGAAGAAGATGAAACAAATGGAATGGACAAAGAACTTCTTGCAGCGTGATTACGAAATTAAGTTTAAGGAGATATATAAGACACTAAAAGTACTCGCTATGTCTACTAAATTTGAACATTTTGCGCGAACAAAAATTATTTGTTAAACATCTTAAATGAAAATATAATGCAAAAGCGTAATGCTCATGTATTTCGTGTTTCCTGACGCATCATCTAGTTTGGTTCTTACTCCCGTATGTGTCGTGGATGTTTAGCAGGCAGTTGGCGGTATTCCACCCCTCCCCTCTTGAACGGCCGACAATATAATCGCCGATTTGTGGGGTTTTCCGCCTTCATGTATGTTCCTCAGCACGGCACCATCCCAGCCAAGACATGATCTAAGTTCCTGACTGGTCTCCAATACATGGGGAAGTGTAATGCATGTAAGAGAGAGAGAGAGAGTGTGTGTGTGTAGAGAGAAGGGCATATAAATAAGGAAGGGAACGTCGTCGGTTTTTTCAGGTACTATTACGACATTCATCTAATATTAATAAAAAATCATGACTTTTTCCTAGAAGAGCATCCGACCACTAGAATTGTCTTCCAATGGCTGAATTTGACATATCTAGCTAGTGTCAAAAATTTGCCCCCGTCGGGACTCAAACCGCAGAACCTCTGCTGCAGCAACCTAGCTATCTTAGCTGGACTGAATACTCGGGTATTTATTCATCACTCTATTCTGCTTCATCCAGCCCTACACCAAAGAGGTCCACTTATTTTTCTGGCAACCCCTACCAATATCACTGCCACCCAGCCATCATTCACGATATGCAAACATTTCAGTAACAAAAATGTTGTATATGTAAATACTGTAGTGTAGGAAGAAAACGTTTTGTACGTTTCATATCCACAATACAATATCGATATTCAATCGTAAAAACCGTGTTTAACCCGGCAAAGCACGCAGGTTGTCTGAGAGACCTGGGAAGTCTTCATTCTAAAATTGTGATTGCAGTTTGGCCGCCCTCTGTAACCACTGCTTGCAGGTGCCTTTTCCTTCCGCAAATATGAGTGATACTTGTTTTGAGAAAGTCAGTAATGTCATTATTTCTAACGGTGAGACATTCCAAAGCATTGCACGGGTCTCAAAAATCACCTGCATGCACTCGTGCAACGGCTTTCATTCAGTTCTTTACGCGACGTAACCAAATATTAGAACCAAATATGCGAAAAGTTAATTTGTTTGGAATAGTCACTAACAGTTTGTCAGTCATGCAATGAAGGAAAGTTGTCAGACATGTAAAATATACCAAATACAATGATAATAATACAACCTATTTAATTTTTTCACTTTTGTTAAATTGCATACAAACCACTAAACACAGTAATCAATTATTTAAAAAATATATCTCATTATTGAAAATAATATCATATTTTTTCTGGAACACTCCTTTGATCGAAATTATAAGGGGAAATAGAATTAAGGGCAATGAAAGCAGAAGGGTCTATGAGACCACGTGCGTGCACTGACGTTACAGAAAGAGGCACGTGTGCTGCCGGGTTACGGTCCTTTTGAACGGTAAATTCACACAAGGTAGGATAAGTTATATTAATGCTGTTCCAAAGATAGTTAAGATTAATACAGGTGGCGAGGAGTTAGTGTAGTTTGTAGCTTAAAATCCGGATGTAACGTATATACAATGCAATGCATCGGGATACAATGCATTGGAATGCAATACATGTAGATGTGTGTATATGTGTAGAAGTGTGTATGTCTGTAATTGATTAATTTGTTCTACATTATTTATTATTCGAAATTTTGGATCACATCCAGTTTTTGTGAGTTTCTCTGAGGGTTTTAATCTGGAAAACAGTTTCCACTGTGTGGCCCTGGGGGATTCAGTCTGGCGATTGGGCCGTTGCTCGTTCAATGCGCCGAAGAAGGGCTGCGAGTGGGGGGGGGGAGGCACTGGGCCACCTTTCTCAGTTTAGCTCAGGGAGGGGAAGGAGGCAGACTCTGGACCGAGGGGAGGGCGGTGGCGGGCAAAAGACGGCGGGAAGGAATGGCCGCCCCGAGCGTTAATTACGGCTTAGAATCGCTTTACGCTCCACTTAGCTTATTAAAGCGCTGTTAAGGAGGCAAGCTGCAGCTAATGAGATCGGGTGGTGAGCCAGCTGCCCTCTCTTCTCCTCCCGGCCTCCGCCCACCCAACCTGCCAACCGCACTGCCCCGGGCATTCCCCGGGCTACGTCACTTCCGCTGACCTCCAACACCACTACCAACGCCCCTCCAGCAACCCTACCGCCCCTACCACCTCCCCCCCAAACCCATTGCCCCACCCATCACCCCACCCGCAGCCCTGCCTCTTCCGGCGAGATTCGTCTGAAATTTGGGCAAGTTAACCTTTATCCAACCACTTGAATGCTGAGGGAGGCCTTTTCTCTCATCACCAATACAAAAGGCTGCCCCTCTTTTGGTTACTTAGGGAAGTATTGCTCACGAAACTGTTGTCCGAGCTGGCTCGCGATCACAAACTGGAGGACGCTCGGCTGGCTGAACGCGGAGGTGAAGGGAAAAGAGGAAGCAGGACTATGAGGGTAAGGGTGTTGATGCCCGAAGAGAAGAGAAGAGAAGCATGATTGTTAGAAACACCTATTGGTTGTTACTTGAATACTGAAACACAGTGCGCTCAATTCTATTCCGGGTCCAGTCCTCTAGAGCAGAACTGCTCCCGAAACTGTGGTCTGATCTGGTTCGCGATCACTAACTGGAAGACCCTCGACTGGCTGGTCGGGAAGAGAAATGAAGAAGAAGAAGAAGAAGAAGAAAAAAGTAAGAGGACTCTGAGAGCGTGTTGATGACGTACGAGATTGAGAGAAACCGGATTTTCTTAAGAAATCCCGTTCGTTGTTACTCATATATTGAAACTCAAGAGAGCTCAATCCTGTTCTCAGTACTATTCTCTATAGCAAGTCTGATCACGAAACAGTTCTCCGAAATCGCTCCCGCTTAAGTGAAGAGCTGACAAACTCTGGACTCGCCGCTCGCGAAGGGAAATGGAGAAGTGTAAGAGAACTCTTGGGGCGAAGAAAGTCGATATGGAACCTGGGAGCGGTGGCTCAGTGCATCAACTGATGTCACTGCAGCGCCTCTGACCAGGAGGTCCTAGGTTCGAGTCCTGACGGCGGTAGGATTTTCCACACTAGCTTTTCAGCTACGTTGAATTCAGTCGCTGTCTGATGGAGAATTCTAGCGTTCGGCTGCTCTGATCGGTAGTTTTCTGTGGTTTCACCGATCATTACCAGGCGAATGCCGGGAACGGTCGGTAACTTAGAGCTTGTCCCGGCTGGGGTGGTACGCCTCAGGTGGGAGGTAACTGCTTGTGGCCGTCGCCGTTGGATCACAAGCCATCGCGTATGTCGGCGCCGGGTTTCGCCATCTAGTGGGGGAAGATCTCCGCCACCATCCGCAATAAAATCACCCACTACTTCTACGGGACTGATGACCTTAGCAGTTGTCACGTCCGGAACCACTAATCAATCATCCGAAAAAAACACGAAAAGCTCAATCCACCCGCTCGTGCTGCCTGAGTGTTCCGTGTATTGGGGCGACTTAGTCAATGTATTTAGACAGCCATGGGCCGCTGCACTGTCGAATGCAGAAGGTGATGTGAATTGAGCAAAGCTTTCGTTGTAGGTACTCATCAACACCCATCTCTTCTGGCTATATTCATGCGAGGGACAGTCACTTATTAATTGCGTAAGAACGCATGATTGGATAACAGTGCCACATGAAAGTTTCCTCAGCAAGATATGAAAGGCAAAGCAGGAGTATTAAAAAATGGTCACATGCAACTCAACTAGGTATGAACATTTCTTTTAAAAGTGTCATTTTCCTGTTCTCTGGCTCGACAGCTCGCTACGGGCATTGGCCGATCAGCGGTAACCCAGCCTTTCGGCCATGCGATAAGGGATTCGTGTGGTTAGCACGAAGACATCCCTTTACCGTATATACTGGTCTTCATAACCTTAGAATTGGCTTTCTCATTGTCACACAGCAAGAGATACTGAGATATTTGTAAGGAAAGCGCTCAGGTATAATCTGCCTCGGCCGGGGATGGAAGCCGGGATTGTGCCGTGGAAAGCGAGCGAGCTAACCAACGAGCCAACGAAGGAGGCAACAGTGACATGCATGACTGCATGCTCTTGCCATATGAGGACGTAAATGATTTATTTAAGAAAATATGTTATTGTGTTAATTTGACTTGAATGTTAAACTAGAAAGTAATTATCTTTCTGTTGCTACCGACGGAATCACTTATTCTCATGCAACACATTCCGTTTGAGTTCTCATAGTCAGTGCAACATTGCTTACACACTGCTGAGGTCATGCCACAACAAGGCTTCAATAACGAGGCCTCCTGGCATTACGTATTTGTTATTTCATTTTGCGGTATGTAATCACGATTTTTGATATATTTGGAAAGTAAAGATCTGTTGCACTGTTTATCTATATACACAATACTATATTATTGCAGCGTTCATAATGTTTGCTTTTGTAAAAATATTAATTAACTAGCGTACCTGTGTGAGAACTCTCGCAGTTAAAACCCACCCTCTTCCCTATTTTTTCCATTTCCACATTAAGCCTGTAATATATATTTTTCTTCAAGACCTTCTTATTCTCCATCACTTGTTCATATGTCTCCTTGTAATTGATAATAAAATACAGACTTTTCAAGAAAAACTATTCGTATTTAACGTTACTACCGAGTAGAGAGGTACACCCGTGTAATTCAATCGCGTAGAACATCAAGTAATTAGTTTAATTTCATATACAACTGTATATGAAATTGCCAGATTCTACAGGCTCGAGGCAGATTCTACAGGCTCGGAGTAGGTGGGGAAGAATCGAGAAGGGTTGAACCAGCTAAAAAGTAATACAATATTTAAGAAGAACTCATCTTGTCGATTACAGTGTGAGGAACGTTTCTTTGAAGCCATTGGTCTCTAAATTTTAGGTTTTAAGGCCCTAAAACGTTTCATTAAGGAGTTATTTAACGTTATAGATTCAAAAATACTGCTGGGTGTTGCGGGTTGCATTTGACATGACTATTTATTTTCGTTTTGTAAACAAATTCTTCATATTTTTAAAGTTAAAGTGCAATTCGTCTCGTCTCCGTGAAATTGTGAGAGCCGATAAAGTTATGTATATCACTGAAATAATATAGGAGACAATTGTAGTGTTATACAATAGTATTTTATTTGTTTTTCTTGTGTGTACTACTCTTTGGAAAATAATTTTGTGCGGTTTGGTTAAGAAGTATTTTTGTAGCTGGAGACCGCTAAAAATATCAGATTCTGATATCAGTAAACAGTAATAAATAGAATCAGGCAAATATTATGGCTTCAAATTGTGACAGAAATATTGAGAATCTGTAAAATAGTAATTTTTGTAGCATGTCAATGAAAATGTGAACCTTATTTTTAAAGAGATGTATTTGCGATTGTATAGCATTTCACAATAAATTGATTTGTCAAAACGTTATAGGGTGACTAAATGAGTTATTGATTAGCGTTTGTTAATCAATAATAGAAAATTCTGATGTGATATAAATTTCTAAATATAGATTTTCGTGTCAGAATGAAAATGTCTTATCTGAAATGATTAGTTGATGAGAGCAATCTCGCTTGCGCTAAATCACCAATTATTACACAGTGGATTGTCATTTTACTTTTTATTTTTAGTATTATCTGGCAACAGGAGATTATATGCAGCAACTATTATTAAGAAAACTAAACATATATTTACATTTATATATCAAAAAGCAATTACACTAATTTCTTTTAGTTAAAAAATGCAGTTTTCAACTAATATTACATTTTTAACATGTAACAGATACTTCAATACGCGAAATTGCAGTATTTTTAATGAGGATACCGTGTTGGCGGATTTGAAAACCTGACTCATTAAAAAGTCGCGTACAATGTTTTAACGAACATCGGCGTGGGGAAGATTAGTTTTTTGTAAATTGTTAAACAGTTCTTAAAATCACGCACAGAAAAATGTTACTGTAGAACTATGCTGCATGAAAGAAGCACATTCCACCATAGTTCTGTTTGTGTTACTCGTAGAACATGTTAGATTTCACAAAGTCGGAATGCGAAATTACTGGTATTGTGTAATGAAGTTACTCTCCCTCCTTCTCTTCCTCTATTTTGTCATGTTCCAGAGGGATACAGCACCGAGTGTCTAAACTTGATGTTTATGTAGGAAGAATCATGGATGGAATTTTTCCTTCTACAACAAAATAACGAATAATGACCTGTCTGGGAAATGAAAATTTTCATCCTTTTTTCATTGTTGATTGCGAAAACGTATTAGGCTTTTCTTGACTTAGCTAACGCTTCACGTCTGATGAACATTTTACCAAAATTGTAATGATGATATTAAATATTTAAAATGGAAACCCATTTTCTGTTTTAACCCATTCAAACTATTTCTAATATTGGTCTATGTTTGATTGAATCAGGAACACTCTTTGAAATCTTTTTTTTGCATTTCTGAATGAAAATGCTTTATCGAAGAGGCAAGTAGTATGCATTATTTATCGATGTTCAAAAATATTTGTGATCTTGCATTCTATTTATTAAAAAAGAAGATTAACGTCTTTTAAGAAATACAATGCAGTATGTCAGAATAAATATTACACATTTCTAGGCCTTGTAGATGTATCGAAGATAATCACATTTTGGCAATGAATATGCAAAACGAAATTCCATGTACCCAACATAAACAATTGCAAAGAGGAGATCTTGGACGGGAGATATGTCTCCAGTTGAAATTGACAATCAGTGAAACTCGGAAGCGGTCAGTAGCACATAAAATTTATATTAATATGTATTAGGTATTTTAGGGTCAGATTAATCCGAATTTTGTGTTCCCAGTTCTGTTTTCTTTTTATTTATTGTCCAAGCCTGGGAGTAAATGGGGTCGAAGACATGTGACGATCATGACAAACTCCCGTAACAATGCCTAGCGGACATGATCTGCCTGAGCTTTCTATTTTGTTACACAGCTATAGAAATAGAGACGATTTTGTTTTAGAAAGCTGCAGAACCATGTTGCCCCGGCCGGGAATCGAACACGAAGCTGCCTCACAGAAAGCTCGCACAGTATTTGTGAGACAGCCGAAGGGCTCTACTCGTAAATAATACATCATAGCTTAACAATATAATATATGATTATGCATATTATATAATATTTTTTATGATTATTAAGAATACATGTAAATACAGTGAAAATTTTCATTCTTTTTAGTTTTGGCGAGGTAGCTTATTTCAAATAAAATTGACAGTAATCACAAAAAGCCATGTAATAATTGCAGATACCAACAAAATTCTTCAAAATATACGTAAATATACCCACCAGCCCTATTCTGCTTACCTTGTTCCACTAATATCAAATAACATTTAAAATTATATATGTTTGCAATACAAAAATTAGCACGGGAAATAATTGGCTCATATAAGCATTCATCCTACAACATTTGCTCGACCACACGCAATTTACGAATGATGTTATTTAGCGCACAATACTCAGCGCATATTCTTCATTGCGTGCACTTATCGCGTGCATCACTTATCGATGCATTTGTCGCATGCACTCGTCATATGCATTTATGATTGATTATTAGTAATACTAAGCGAGTCAACGGCCCTCTTAATCCCGTAAGTATGTTGCATGTTTTTCATCAGGAGGTGTCTGTGATCTTGCTGGATGGCGAGATACAGCGCCGAATTAGTCGGATAGCGAGGTTTTCCCCAACCAGGTATCTCCCATCAGTGGGTAACCGTCGCAGCCGGAACAAGATCTAAGCTCCCGACAAATTTTCCGGCATTTGTGGTAGTGTAGTGCATGTAAGTGAAAGTATGTGTAAGACGTGTGGATAGGAGGAAGAATGGGATAAAAAGATAGCGACCGGTCCGTGGCCCGTTTCGAAGGGTATTATTACCGGGAGCGGTAGCTCAGTGCACCAACTGATGTCACTGCAGCACCCCTGACCGGGAGGTCCTAGGTTCGAATCCTGACGGCGGCAGGATTTTCGACACTAGCTTTTCAGCTAGGTCGAATTCGGACGCTGTCTGGAGGAGAACTCTAGCGGCCGGCTGCTCTGATCGGTAGTTTTCCGAGGTTTCACC